>JASSRZ010012183.1:0-27713 GCA_032164315.1 Malacoctenus gilli | reverse complement strand
TGTGTGTGTGTGTGTGTGTGTGTGTGTGTGTGTGTGTGTGTGTGTGTGTGTGTGTGTGTGTTTGAGTGTTTGTGTGTTGTGGGCACCTAAATTTGTTCACAAAAGATTTGTTTATGAACATAATGGGGACTTGCTTGTCTTCTAGGGACAAATTCCAATTTAACATGTGAAGAAGTCAGACAAGCATGAAGGCTTGACTAAGGTGAGGGTTTGATCTGAGACAGGATTCAATGGTTGGTCGCACGAAAGGGGAGTGAACAACACTCCTGCTTAACAGCAACATGATTCTGAGATCAAACTGAGCATGGCATGAGGTTGGAATGTGTCACTGGAATCGGGCGGCCCGTTCCTTAATTAACTAAAGCGCCAAGTCACCTTAAGCTGGTTAAGATCAGTTCAGCCTTTATATACACACTAACTGACATTCATCACCAAGGTTTTGTGTCTAAAAAGTGCACATCCAAATCCGTTTATCACACTTGAAAACAGTTTTGCTCATAAACACTGAGTCTGTAGTTGACACGCCTCAAAAAGAGGTGCAAACTGTTTGTTTATGAATTGCGCACACGTGACTGCAGTCCTCGTCGCAGGAAGGAGACATCAAAAGGATGAAAGGAGACGCACAGAATGTTTTTCAGGCTCGGATGAACATTTCTGAAGTAAATAAGGAAACGCTCATTAAATTGTCTTCCCAGCGATACCATTGTGGAGCTGTTGGAGGGCGTCAGAGCTTTTTTGGAACCAGCCAACTTCATCCACTGTTGGCACCAATTTACCAACAGCTTTGACTTTTTTTTTTACAGATTTCCTCCCATATGGTGTAAATGTGGGGAAGCATCAGACTTTTTTGATGTTCTTTATTTACCTCGAGTCTAAATTCTCTTTGCACTCTCGTATCTCCAAGCTCACCATGCTGCAAACTATGAAAGACTCACAACCCTCATTTATATACATGTGTTTCTAACACTTTTGCACCTGTTGTTATTTATTAAGTAGATGACCAGCAAACAAAAATTTGAGAATGCAACAGCAAATTAGTACACACATGTTGGAATCATTGTAAATTGGGCCCTTGGTGTTGAGGGAATGCATGGTGCGTATGACTAGTTTCCACAAGTATTGCTGTACAAACGTGTGTGTGATCAAGAAGGGAAGAAAAAAAAAAGCAATTCTGCAAAGTTCATTGAGGCTGGTTTTCATGACGAGTGGAGCTCTGTTCGTGTTGACGGCCCGGGATCAAAAGCAGCCGTGTGTCATGGGGGCAGACTGTGCCTTTTCAAAGCCTGTCAGCCTGCTAGCATTTTAAGTCATAGTTATTTAGTTTGCTTGGACAGACACAGCACCGGAGAGGAGTGAAGGAAGAGACAGCGCAGCCACAACTGGCATGTGGTGGGAATGGCACTGAAGATTTATGCTCCCATTTTTTTGGAGGGGTGGTGGGGGGGGGGGGCTGTCAGAGGCACAGAGGAGTCAGCTGTCACTCACTCTCAAAGGGGCTCTTTGTGGACTTCTATTTTTTTCTTCCTGCACTTGTCTGTCATTCTGTTTCTAAGATTAGGTGAATAAGATCAGCTAAGAGTAGCAAGTGGAGACAAACAAAGCCGCAGCTGCCTGCTGTGCTTCAGGCAGTCTCCACCTGGAGGCTGATTCATGGCGATGGCTTACGAGCCCCGGGGAAACTTCTCGCCGGGGCCACAAAGCTTGGCGAATGAGAGGATCCACTTTACCTCCATCCAGCAAGCTGTGAGTGAAGGCAAACACACACCTTGGCCACAGGAGAAAGAGGAATGAAGTGGCCTCCATTCGTCCCTTTCATCATCACTGCTGTGGGTCCAAGCAAGGCAACATCTGTGTGGAAATGCTAACTGTTTCTAGAAAGGGTTTTTAAAACAGGGAGTCCCTTCAGACCCCCCAACAAGAAGGATGTCTCACTCTCCAAGTCAGATGTGACGCAAAAGTGGCAAAACAAGCCAAACCAAGGAACTCATCGCATCATATGTGAATTTAGAGGAGGCAAGTGGATGGTTGTAAACATCCATTGACATCCCTCCCATCCTTCCTTTTGCAAATGAGAGAAGCTGCAACGAGGCATAGAGCTAACAGAGAGACACTGATATGAGTATGGCCCCATAAGTCCTCCTGCTTCACGCATCATGCTTGTGTTATAGTTTTCCTGACACAGTAAAGCTGGGAACATACATGAACTCCATGAATACTGAACATGTACTGACCAGTCAGTCTGGGGGCTAACGCTTGTCATTGCTACAGCTCTCATAAGACCACAGTTAAACCTTTACTTCACAAGCTCTCAGCCTGTTGTCTTCCCCAAAAGCTGGCCTGTTTATGTACAAATCATCGGTGAACTGTGCCAAGTGAACACTAAAATATTCCAAACTGAGCTTTTCATTGAAGGACCGTGAAGCATGCAGCAGCAAGTTGGCATGAATTAAGAGTCACTAAACTGAATGCTGGTTCTGCTGCATATGGATGGAGGGATGAGTGTAATCCCATGAAACAAAAGAAGAGAAGCCAAAAATGCGCTACAACATGATTTTTAGGTTGATACAGACTTTCTGTTGACTGACTGATTTTCCTTGCTGCGAGCGCACCTAATTACATGCAATTAGAGCAGCAGTACCCCCCCCCTTTATAAAGGTTGTCAACTGTATTGGAAGATTGGCAGATGAAAGCACATAATTAAGCAATTATAGACCTTATATGTGTATATAAATATATAAAAAGCCTTCCGGGCAGAAAGAGCCTGTAAGGGAATAAATAAATGCCCAAGCAGAAGCAGATTGTACTGACCCACCCTGACCTTCTCAAATGTCTGAGTCGAAGCTTCGGACAACATCTAAGGTCATGATTATACCGTCAGCTGGTCTCACTCTGGCAGCACTGAGCTGTTCAAATGGGAGACAAATTGATTCTGTCCAGTGTTCCCAGCAAACTGCTGTTTGAATTCTCCATCCTTCAGCAGCCTAAGTGGATTAAGTGTTGCTGCCTCAATTACTGTTAGCCATCCTCTGTGGGGATGTAAATAATCGAACACACTGCAAAGAGCACCTGAACAACTACAGACCAGATCATAGACAGTCTAATAACTGCATCCATCTTTCAGTTTCATGCCTCTTTGTGTCATGTGCTACATACAACAGGTGTTCATCAGGGGAGTTCTGGGTACCTCCTGTGTTCACCAGTTGTGTGCTCAGTAGAATATGTGACATTGGTCACTATTTGCAAAAAAAAGTCCCAAATAAACTTATCAATTTCTGCTAAAACAACCACAGCCCAGTCCAATAGGAGAGTATATATATTGTCTTGAAGGCATCTGTATGGACAAAGCCTGAATGTGACGATCGCAAGTCTGTAGGATGCCCGGACACTTGGATACAATTTTAATGACGCTACTCTTGAAACAGATGACAAAGAACTGGTTGGTCTCATAATCATCTGAACCACATGCTCAGTTACTCTAATTTATCTGTGATTGCAGGAATCACAGCAGCTCCCCAGAAGGTCAGCGGTTCACAGGAGGGACTGAACAATTGATTGACCTCTTGAGTGCAACATTAGATATTTAGATCTGAGGGGGTGGTCAATGTGTGATACTGTAGTGAGACTGATTAATAACCCTCTCAGGCAGGTGACAATTTATAGTAACTTGCATATTTCTTTACATTTATTTTAAACTAATGAATGGGAATGTTTGGATGACAACAAATGCAATAAAGTAGTTGTGATCACTCAGGGAAGTTATACTTGTGGAGGACAATTCAAAGATCTGAAAAAAATGATATTGCTTAACATACCTGCTGTCATGACATCAATCGTGCTGTGTTTTTTCCTCAACCAGGGCAAGGTTGTTCAGGGTGTTACATGTTCCAGAGAGTTACACAAGACATAATGAGATGTGACTTATCACAGTGCAGGGCGAGAAGCCAAAACCTCTCCCCTCCTGCAGAATATGGATAGAGGCTCTCCGTGTTGAGGAGGGAACCTGTCCAGGATATTTACCCTTTCTTTCATAAAATCAAACACGATTTTGTGTTCCATGTTTTAAAAATAATGGAAATTTATAGTTAGCCAATCAACAAGCCAACTTGCCAAAAGCGCAGCAGCATCTGAACAGTGAGGGATGTTCTTACAGTGGTCATTGTGGCCAAAAGTGGCCTTTTAGAGTGAGTTGAATGCAAATGACTGAGAGTGTAGATCTTCCTTTCAGGCCATTACACCGCCCTGCCCAAAGTAGCTAACTCTAAATTCTGTCAATGTGAAAGCACACCAGAAAAATATCATCGATAAAGTTCTTCCCAGGTTTAATCTTATCAGAGAGAAGGATCTCAAAAAGTTTTCTTCCATTTTTTGTCGGTTTGTTTCTCACAAGAGGAGTCTCTTAATTTCCATTGTCACCAAACTGGGGTGTCCAACTGTCTCTAACCAACCATTCCAGTCATCAATGAGTGTTCAGAAGTTCACAAAGCTGAATATCTTCCTCAATAATCATAAGTTCCTCCTCCTTCCAACTGGTTCTATTTGTTAGCGGATGCCTTGATTATGGCACAGAACAAATAAACATCCCCCAACAGCTTTTGGTCTTCACTGGATGTCAGTCAGTACCTTTGAACACATTGTGGGTGCTGCAAAAACAGAAAAGGTCAGAGCTACTGGGAGGAACAAGTCTTTTTCTTAGGTATTGTCTCCATAAAGAAAAACGAAACACTGCTGTACCTGATGCCCTTTTCCAGTCACATGCCACATCTTGATATACATAACTTTGTTGTATCAAACACTGAATCAGACAGAAAAGGAAGTGAGTGTAAAAAGAGGTGCTCTGACTTAACTTTGGGCATCAAAAGGAAATTGTACAGATCGTTTAATAAAACCTGATACTGGTGCAACAACAGTTCAGCGCGCTTGGTTCACAACAATGTCACAAACTGCTCGAAATGACTTAAGCGTTTGAAGATGACAGGTGAACGATCTCACTGAGAAACGAACAGCTGCTTTTTTTCCCCTTCTTTTAATCAATTCTACTCAGCTCTACAAAGTTCATGTGAAAGTGGTGCTCCAGATAAGTCATCCCAGATTTACTCTCCTAACCACGCAGGAAGGTCAGTGGAGGGAAGATTTCATGGAGACGATCACTTGAATAGGGAGATGGAAAAAGTCATTCGAAGTGATTCGCATCACATTCCTTCACCCTTCTTTTAAGATTTCTGTCACTGTCCCCCCTTTGTGCCGCACAGATATTTAGCATCTGTCACACATACGGGCAGTTTTGGTCACGAAAAGTTCTGTCTCTTCCTGACAGCCACTAAGTCGCTGCCGCTTACACGTATACACAGCCTTTATCAGGCAGCCTGCTGCTTCTGGGGTCTGAGCATCCCAGTGGGTGGGGGGGGGGGTCTGTCAAGGGAATAAAACAGATGCAAAGGGTAACCAGTCATACATCTGCACATTCAACGTGGACAGCCATCCCTTTTGGTGATGTCACTCTTGTGCTTGAAGATTACGTTGCCGTTCAGAAGCTATTTGGACCAATGAGAACACAGAAGAGCTTTCCAGCACTCAAATGTAGCAAAACTCTGCAGTGCACAAAACTTTCATTTTCTGTCTGGAATAGAACATTTGTTTCTTTTATATTGTCCTGACATTAGAGTACTCACCTTCAATGGTTACTTTTTTAGGCGATTTCTACACTGTAAACATTGCTTACACATGTTTTTAAAGCTGCTTTGTAATCTTCCACATCCAAACCTACAGAGCTCAGACCACCAACAAGTAGCCATGCACAGTTATAAAATGACACAGAATGTCTCTTTTATTTTATTTTTTTGTTTTTGGATCATCAGTTAACAGATTACCTCCAAAACTGAATCAGCTGTTCTTTGTACCGCCCCTCACTCATCCTGCAACTAAATTTTTTCAAGTTATTTTGCTATTTTCGTTATAATCACTCTTCAAGCATTTGTGGGCATGAAGTGTGTTTTTTGGGTTAAACTATTGTCGACTAATATTTTTTGAAGTTGATCTTCACACTTTTGTGGCTTTGCTGCACACTGTCATAAGTGTAGCTGTTTTGTTTTGTGGTTGTTCTGCATGTCCCAATGAAAGCTGAGTGCATTTTGACACATTCGTTTTTGTTCCTGTTCATGTTCAATTTTTTTGTTTTTGTAGTTTGTTTGAGTGATATGTAGTGTCTTTAAAAAAGGTAAATGGATTTTACTTATCTTGCATTATTCTGCTTGAGTTATCTGAATTCACTTTACACAAAATGTCCCATTCACCCCTTACTCACACACCATTGAAAATAGCTGTCATGCAAGGTGCTCTTATTCAAGGGCATGTCGACATATGGACCGGTGACGACAAAGGATCGGGGGGACCATTCTTTTCACCATTGCAAAGAGAGAAGCCGATTGTCCATCTGCTCCTCCCACACAGTAAAGAAGCTACGGAGGGGCGCTCTGACAATGTCCACTGGGGCTTCCAGTTGTTTGGCCTTGTCACGGAATTTTTTCTTGTAAATAAATCCAAAGATCAATCTTGTCTTTAGTTTTCATTCAAAACAGAATATGCAGAAAGAGACACAGGTCAGTAGTTGACAGATGAGTGCGCACCCCCAATAGGTGCGGCCAACTTCTTGTACTGAAAAATAGGACGAGAGAAAAGTGTGAGAAAAAGTGATTTCTGCTGGGATGTGTGGAAAACAGGCGATTCCTTCAGATGCAGGTGCAAGTGTGCAGGTGTGGGAGCAAGGGAGAAACAAGAAAATGAGGGGAGAGAAGTACACAAAAAAAGATGGGAAAGAAGTTTCAGGGTCAGGAGTTGAACAATAACAAAAACAAAAGTGAATAACATGCTATGAGTACAATGAAGGAGTGCTCTTCTGGCCGCAGCTGTTTGGTGTTCGCGGCCTGCAAAGAATGCTTCATGCAGGCCTGCAAATTATGATTGAGTAAAATGATTGAGTAAAATAATTTGCCATAACAGCCTTTTATTTTGTCTCTGGCTGCCTTGACAGCACACTGCTGCATGAAATCGGGCACTGACCACCAGTCTGATAAAAGATGCAGCATTTCACTACAGCCATCAATGTACCTCAGCATCTGTAGGAGGAACAGTGAGCTCTGCCCCTTCTTGTACAGGGAGTTGGTGTTATGAGAGCTGTCCAGAAATTCATCTGACAAAAAAAAGCAGCAACAGATGTGTTGAAGTAAATGTCAAATTGAGTAAAAAGAGGGCCAAGCTTTTACTGAACTGCCTGCAGAACACAGCCCTTCTTTCAGAAGGTCAAACATAACTGAGCATCGGCTGACAGTAATATGTGATCTCTGTAGTTTTCTTTTGGCGGCTGCAAGTGATATTTCTTCCAAAACAGAGTTTTCACAGATTTTTTTACATGGCCTGGGTTCACTGACTGGACAGAGTCATGGGTGATGGTCAAGCCATTGTTGAATGCTGTTATTGTTCAATAACCAATCACACAGCGGAGGAGCACGGTGGTTGTCGCCACGGCATTGATGGGGTAATGGAGAATGAAATGATGTCGGTCTGAGGTCATCACAGGTGGAATGAGTGCAGGTAAAAGAACCAATTGTGAGGGCAGCCATGTGAAGAGACAAGGCTGAAGCACTCAGAATTATGTCGGCCACTTTGCAGGCGTGTCAATCCGAACAATTCATTCATGATCAGGGAGGAAAATGTGGAGCAGCACTGCTCTTGATCCTAAAACAGTTGGCAGTAATGTAAAGATCACAGTATCAAGGGCATTTATTGAGAATCGTGTCATTATACAAAGAAATATAGATTCCATGGAGTCGTCCATCCTTGAGTGAAGGAATAATTCACTGGTGAATGAAGTCAAAGTAGAGGAAAGCCTGGACAGGTCACCAGGCCATAAGACTTCAAACACAGAGAGACAGATCACTCCACTCCAGATGTGGTCACTCCACAGTTCAGTGACCATTTTAGAGTAATAAACAATATTTTTGCATCATGAAATGATGCCACTGTGGAGGCGAAATTAAAAGGGTTTTTTTTCCAATGAGGGTCTCGGACATCACGGGCCCCCACATCCTAATGTCTAGTTTCCCTTGCCATGTAGAGTGACCCCCAGCAAGTGGTCAAACAAAAGAACAATGCTGTTTTAGTGTGAGAGAGAGCTATTGTTTTCACAGTTGGAAGGAAGCGGCACCAGATGTGGCTGCAACACGTGAAACTCAGGTTAAAGTTGTTCAGTTGGTGCAGCCATCCATCTTTCCTGACCTTCTCCTTCAGACTTGTTGTGGCAGTTTAAGAATGTCACACTACTTTTTTCCTTCCCTCGCTGTGTGTATAGTTTGTTGTTGAGGGGAAGGGGACAGCTGGGGTGTGTAACACACAAAACAATGTGGAACCAACTGAACTGATACCAAGCGACTGTCAAAGATGAAGTCTATTGATTTGCAATTTCAGAGTAAGAATTATTAAGTGTCAACAGCATTTCACAGGAGACTCTTGATCAAGCTCAGAGGGTGTGCAAGCTGATACTTGTGTTTGTACAGAAATGAGGAACAAACAGTTGGTACTTTCGAAATTATTACTAAGCATTCCTATATCATTCAGTGATCAGTCACCTTCAGGCTGCACCGGTCAGTTTGGTCACTCGTTTGGACATCAACTTTAAAAATGCCCCACCCCAGTCTCTGCTTGCTTCTGGTATGCAGAATAACCCCCCCCCCCCCCCAAGGGACGAAGTTCCCCCCGAACCCCGCCGCCAAATCCTGTCGAGGCTTGTCCCTCTGCTGCCCTAACGAACATCCTGTGCCTCCTGATTGAAATCCGTCTCAAAGTGCATCGCACTGCGACTTTGTTCCCTGAACTGTTTTCCTGAGGGACCTTCTTTTTCAAAAGGACCAACCACCGTGGCACACCGCAGGGGCTATTAATTATTAGGCTATTAATGAACCATAACTCCAAGGGAGTGAACGAACATGAACTCCTCAAGCAGACCCTTTTTTCACTGCATTGTTTCATCTTGAAAAGGTGAATTTCTGTCATTTTTCTTTAAGGTGAATGATATAGAAAGTGTGTAGTCATAGGGAGACAAGTACGCGGCTTTTTGTGAGCTACAGACTTCAGCGAAGAAGATCAACTCTAAGAAAAATTTTTTAAAAATCAGTCACAATCGTCTCTGCGCCCACAAACGTGCTTGTTAAATTTGTAGAAATCCCTCACTGCCTCCAAGCTTCAATCAGCAGCCTCCTCAAAGATTCAGTGGTGCACTGATGTCCTCTCACTTCCCTCCCTATGCTTCCCAAAGAGAAAGGAACAGAGGCGACGAGAAATGCAGCACACAAGCAATCCTTCCCCATGCGCTCACTGGATCTGGCTTTTTTATTAATTTGGCTGCCAGATCTCTGTCTGTGTTCGTAGCAGTCCCCCCAGCTGGCTCTGCCTCAGTCAAAGCCTTCTGTGTCTGCTGTCATTTTCATGTTAGTACCCTTCGCTAGTTTTACCAATTAATTAAACTTGCTTTCAGAGCAAAGCCCAAGCCTGGTAAATACTCCTCCCAGCCCTTGCGCGAGACAAAGGGAGTATCTACAGAAGGAATATATGAGCATCGATCGGCCCTCGTGGCAACGTCTGGTCTCCACAATAGCGCGCTATTGATGTGCTGGAATTGCTTTTGAAGGCAGACAGATTGATATAATGGTGCAGGGTGGGCCCTTGAGGGCCTGGCTGCCAGTGCTGAAGTCTGATTGACTGACCTTGGGTCAATCCATCCATTTGCATCGGCCCCCTTTCCTGGCGTTTGCGCTGAGGCCACTGAGCCGGTGGACATGCTGGGTCCTCTGAGAGGGGGCCGGAGTCCCTCTCAGAGCCGCCAGCCCAAACAGGAAGTGGTCCCTTATTACTCCAGCAGTTGATTTTTTACTGCAAACAGGTTAATGCCATTGATTTTGTGTCTGCCTGAACCTGTAAAAACGGATGCTGTGGCACACTCAGCTTCCGTTGACTCTTCGACCCAAGTTGGAACCGTATATCAACCACTCTGAGGGTTTCCCTCTTTATGTAACTGCCTATTATTGTCAGGAAAGATCTACAGCAGGGCGGTCAAGTATGCAACCTGTACACCAAAATGGGCCCTGCAAACACTCTAATCTTGCCTCTGCGATGACCTGACGTATGGGGTCAAACTTATGAAGAAAACCTGATTCTGTGCAAGATGTTCCGCTCTATCAGCAGTGGACCGTGTATCCATACTCCTGGGATATGGCGGGTCCACAGGTCACCTCGCCTTGGAACCTGCCTGGAAAGGACCAGGAGGTATCTGTAAAAGATGTGCCTACCACCTCAGCAAGAGGAGGAGCGACTGTACTTTGAACTCTTATGAAGTTTCAAAGGTTGTAATGTTACTATCTAACTCAAAACCTCCTGTGGAGAACATACTGGACTGCTTGTTGAGTTGAAGTTACCAGATCAGAAGTGGGTGTCGTTTACAATGTTAACATCTCACCTCAGGACTATTATACACCTTCTTTTACGGCGCCTTTTGTGAGGGGTTTTCTTTTTTGTACTCCAAATTTAAATGTCAAATAAAAAAAATATTATGCAAATGCATTTGTCATAGTGGCATTCATCATCCAAGTGTCACTGTAAATGTTTGGCTTTTCACTGCAAAAGTGACATTTCTAATGCTCAGGTCACGTTTCAAAAATTTTTGTCTTGCTTCAAAAATCCTATCCACTCTTTTATGCTGACATGAATTCTCATGCCGTTGTTTCTTCACTGGCCACAGGTGACCTGGTGGATTCAGCTGTATAGTAGTTAGTTTGGCCTAAGAGTCTGGGTCAATGACTTGTCTTTTTCCAAAGTCTCCACAAGATTCAAGATCTGACATAAACCCTTAATCAAAACGCAATGAGCGTGATAGTGTTTGTGTCCTGTTTTTTGCTGTATGCTGGATATGTACACCCGTTTCAATGTCTCGTCACAAGTCTGTCGGTGTTTCAGTCAGTCGTCAGAGCATCACTAAGAGAGCCCTGCCGTCTGCACAGTTGGCCTCTGGATTTTGGCCCTGGATCAATTGAGCAGGCCTCTACTCACCCGCGATTCAATTCCGACCTCTGCCTGCATGGCAACGCCACCCCCTTGGACTTTCGAGTCACTAGTTCTGACTCATGCTTTCATAACCTCAGCTGTTGTCTTTTGTGTCAACTACGCGTACACCAAAAAAAATAGGATAATTGAACTGCAATTTATAATAACACAAAAAGTATTCTCAGTAGATGTTGAGTGGCTTTTTTTTTGCTCTGAAACAGACTTGGAGAGTGGCTTCTGATTGTGGCTTGCTGAACGCGCAGACACACGTGTTGGTCTAAAAGCGGAGTGTGATCAGGCACAATCGAGGCACATTGCTTTTTTTTGGCAGTCCAAAGTCTGGCACATTATGTTGCTATTATTCGAACAACACTTTATCAGAAAAGTTCATGCAGCTCATTAAGAATGAGTCAGGGCATGTCAAATTGTTGACAATAAGCGACTGATGACGGATATAGCTGATTATGTTTCTCCATGACGTTGATCCAATTTGTACCAGAACTGCAGTTTTCTAAGTAAATGATCAGCAAATAAAACAAAAACAAAAACAACATATGAGGCTCACTGCCACACTCAAACAAAACAAACAGCACACAGCAAAAGCAGGCTCTAAATGAGTCACACTGCTTAACTTAAAACAACAACAAACAGCCTGAATTAAAGATGCACTCTCTTGGTGAAGCCCAACATTCACCGTGGGCTTTCACATTGCTGTGAGTCGTTTAACAAGACGGGAAGTTGAATTGTATATTTTTGATATTGCCTCTGTGTCACCTGAAGAATGCTGCAGCGTTAAGACTTATCCCAGACCAGGATGGTTGTAACGTCTTCTGAAAAACATGTCAACTGATGCAACCTGGGCTCTTTAGGCTTCTGTCTGGAACAAAGGGGCCCAGGCCTTTTACCTGGTGTTGGCTTAGAAAAGGTTCCCGCTCCTTCACACCCTTTCCTTCCTTCACATACCAAAGGTCCCATGACATCAAATTTTATTTTTCTGGGATATGGGAGTATAATATAACCTGCCGTGCACTAATGAAGCTCAGAGTTGTGTCACCTGTCGCTCTTTACCCAGACTCATGAACATCTTCAACAATCAATGCGCATCACTGCAAGTCAATACCAAATAAAAGGGTTTAGTAAGTCCTTCAGGCCACAAAGTGATTAATATCAAAACCAAAAGTTTTTGGCAGAGTGAAGCTTCAACGTAATCAAAGGAGGAGGAGGCTCTATATTGCTATACTCTCACTGCTGATGAACTCCCCTTCCCAAGATGTAGCGTCCTGCCCTGAGCTCCATGATTACGGTGGATCCACAATGTGTCCATCTTCTTGAAAAAATTCAGAAAAAAAGGAAAAACAAATCTGCTGCAGGCAGGAACTAATATCTCTAGCAGCAAACATTTGTAGTAGGTGGTCTTTTTTTTTTCTACCTCGCGTTTCTGAAATGAAAGGATGGAGCGAATGCCCTGACCTTAAACGTGGTCCTCAGCGGAACGGAGCTCGTGAGATTGTTTTCAGCTCCGGGCGCTTCACTTTGTCTCTGTGTATTTCTCTCAGCTTTTATTTTACTTTAGCCACCCTTCTTTTGATCTTTACACATCCACTTTCTCTCTGTCTACACAAGGGCACCGTCACTACCCCGTGGCTTGATCCCATCCTGGATTACAATTGGCTCCTGCGGGCCAGTTGCACTCGTGTGATCTCTCTCACTCCTACTGGTCGTTGTGTTATACATACGAGGAGAGGCTTCTTGTATCAGGCAGAGTGTATCTGCTAAAGGCTTTGTTTACGCCTCTTCCTGACGCCTGTTTCTCCCAACATCATAGGCTGCTTTTCAACTTTACATTGCTGGCTGTCTTCCCACGCTGCAGTGACTGCTGTAGCGTGATCTTTTTTTTAAGTGTATGAGGAAATACCTGAGCAATATTGAAGAGTTTGGGAGTGCAAGTTAATTGCCGTCTCAAGGTCTCCTTGAAACAAAGTGTGCACTCGTGGTAGAGGAAGATGTCTTCCCTGCAGTTTCCGCCGTCTCCTCCCCTCGCACGGCACGAATAATGGCTTTCATTTCATGCAGAGGTAACATAAGCTGGAACGCGTGCACATTCTGAGACAGGTGGTGACAGAAGAAAACGTAAATAACATCTGCTCCGTGCAGGCTGCCTGCCATGGAACGCCAAGACGCGTCTGTGTCAGGTGGCTGACGGAGGTCCAATTCTTGACAGGTTTTTCGCCACATTTGCATGTGTTTGTTATAACGTTTGTTTCTGTTGTCCATCACAGAGGTACACATGATGCTTGCACGAAGTTACATTGCTCTCAGTCTGTCTCCTGGGAGCATCCTGAAAGGGAACCGGCTGGATTTCTCTCACTTCCAGAGCCTGACCGCTGGGCGGGCGGCTCTGCGTCAGTGGTGGGCCAGAGTCCAGAATCTTGTCGAGTCCAAGACAAAGCCGAGAACAAAAACAGGCAATTTCTGCTCAGCCAGAAGAAAGCATGTGGCCTTCCAATCATCAGTCTTTCAAGCCTGCTACCTTCAGCAAAGAGGCAAAAAAACAAGATGCACTCACTGAGACATGTCCATACACATTCACACCAAAGCCAATGTTCAGGCATTAAAAGTAAGTGTGACACAGTCGAAGGGCGAATATAGATGCTCACAAAGAGGCTACCCTCCAGATCCAATCAACCAGTTTTTGGAGTAATGTGGGAAAACGCAGCTGCAAGTTGTGGTTGCAGAGCAGCAACTTCAGCAAGATCCTAATTCAGAGCAGCTGCTCAGAGTAAAAAACCCTTGTTACTATTTTCCTAAAACTCTTTTTCACTGCCTAATTCTGGCCTCACACCTAATGATTTTCACAGCTGTAGACTAACGGCTGACAGTCTTTAGTTTTTGCACTGGAGTCTCGGCGAGCTCCCGTCATCTTGATCGTTAAGTTTGAGGTGGTAATCTGCAGTCTGCAACCTTGGTCCAAACCAGTCTTTTCTGAAACTTGGGCTTGTGATCAAATCAAACATGTTTGATATGATGGAAGCGTGCCGAGACTCCAGTGTAACTCCTGAAGACTTTCAGCTTTTAGTCTGCCACGGTGAAAATCGTTGGGTGTGAGCCCAGCATAACGCTTGATGAATGACATTAAGTATGCCCCACTGCAGGTACTTTAACATATCTTTGTTTCCACAGGACTTGTGTTGCATTACCAACAATTCAATAAGCATATGCCACCCTTTATATGACCTGTGTGCTGTTATGTGGTCTTTTGCCTTGGCTGGTTTGTTGACACTCCTCGGTATGAATTCATGAATCTTTTTTCCTTTCAAAGACTGTTGACTTTCAGGTGACAGAGCATCTTTTCCCCTCTGATTGAGGGGACTTCAGGTGAGCCTAAAGAGTCAATCTGTCAGCAGACAGACCCAAGCAGAGCTAATGGCTCAGAAGATGTGCTACTGGAACACAACGATACAGTCTGAACATTACTGAGACTGGTCAGCAAACATTTTATTCCTTTGGTTACTTTTTTTCTGAGTTGCAGCAATTTGTGAACTTACTTGACTTCTTGTTTAGTAAGTAGCAGTTGCGGTATCCATTACTTTCAGGGCCTCGCAACACACTGGAGGCGACAGTGTTAACCGCTGCGCCACATACTGCCTGAAATATTACAAAAATAACTATTTGAGCTTAATAGTTTGGACCTAGAACACTTTTTCCCATCACAGTGACTGCAGATGACTTATGGGTTGAATGATTTTTGAAATTGGTCCAGTATTAAGAAGAAGCACTTCAGCCAGCAGCCATGACAACACTGGCTGTAATGTAATCCTTTTGGGCGATTGTGCCCCATCATCGTGCGTCCACGGAGAGCGTTTGTTTGGGCCACAGGCGTGCTCAGATTTTTAATATAACCTTCTGACAACATTAAGAGAATTGATTGTGTTTTTTTCTGCCATGCTTTCATGTGCACTGATGCCAGGTCAAGACAATAACTTAGGTTAATGACGTTACCTGCAGTTTGGCTGCAGCAGATCTCTCTTAGCTTCAAACGGCAATCGGGGTTTTTTTCCGTTTTGGAAAAGTGCTTTAGTGTAAATTCCCTTTCTTCTTCGCCTGGCAGCATTTGTCCCAGCCAATCTGGGCACGGTGGACCCACTGGTCTGCAAGGAACAACATATGAGCACTCTTTTTAGGCATGCGTTTGTAGCACGATGAGCTCCAACTCGAGCATAATCCTATCCAAGAGAAGGAGGCGATGAAAGCGACACAATGTCATGGCAACAAAATGAATGTCTGTGTGTGCCGGATTTTGTTTTTTTCAGTTTTGTTTATGCTGTCAGATCTCGGCACAACAAATCCTTCCAAACAGTTATCTGTCCAGCTCGTACTAATTGTCTGACTGCAAAAGTTCGCCCTCTGACAGATTCTGGAGCAAAATACTTCTTGAGGGTAAAGTCCTTAGTGATGGCTAACTTTATTATTAAGGCCTGTCAGGAGTAAAAAGTTGCACTTTTATGAGACTCCTCCTAATGAGGCGCCAGTCCTCATTCCAATCTGCCTTTACAATCTACCTTTCCAAATTTTTCATCAGCCTAATCTTTTTTTTCTAACAATTTCCCTCATCATTCACACTTACATTGATTGGACCTAACAGTCCAAGGTTTACAATCACCGTTAACTCTTGTGAAGTAAAAACTAATCAGGGTATTATCTTGTAAATAACCCATGAGCCACACTGAATATGCTTGGAGTAAGTTTACAGGGAGGTTTACAGAAAAACCTGAGAATCATTCAAATAATCAACATACCTTTTCACCTTAGTTCAACATAATTAGAAGAAAACAATCGGCTTTGATTACACATTCAAACTGTCTACCAGTGATGATAAAACTGCACCATCAATGTCATCATCAGACAACCATAACCATTTGTCAGGTATCTGGTTAAGTGAAACCTAAACTTTAGAGTTGCCTTGATTGGATTTTGGAAGGGAAAGGCATATTTTGTACCTGTTTTTTTGGGGGGGGGTTTCTCAAGGAGAAGGTTCATAGTGATATTCAAAGTATGAAGTTGTCCTTTATTTATACCTATTTTATATAAATAGGGGGCTGTGGCACGTGGGGGGGGCAATCTTAGGTTTAAAGGCCTTTTTTAAATGTGTGTTCATTGTAAAACTTTGAAATAATGCTATTCCATCCTTGGCTGTATTGGTGAATGACTCCAACCCCCATTGTGTGCTGTTTATGTCATTTCGTCAAGGCAGGAGTCAAAAATGAAAGTTGGGAGAACCACTAACACCACGAGTGGCTTAAAACACAGGTGAATAGAGACCTCTATGTGGTCACAATTATCTCACTTCCCACAAAAAAACAAGGTTGTCTTTTGGGGTAACTCTCCTCATTCAAATCAATGTGAATCGGTTGCATGGCTGAGTCAAAACATTAACAAAACCAAGCCGCAAGATGGTTCCGATTCAATGATGCTGTTTTCTTTTTTTCTTATGAACGGATCACAGCACCGCTCGTTTCCACTGAAGCGAGGGAACACAAGGATCTGTGCAAACAAAACAGAGCCTCAGTGGGCTGGCTGGCACGGGAAAACTATTCAGGAAGATCAGATATAGTGACACCAGAACTGGGAGCGCGTGGAGCGCTGACAGCTCAAGAAATCATTTGTGACAAATAGAATAACAGCTTCAAATTGGAGATGAGAGTGAGCTGAGAAAGAGGAGAGGAGGAAGACATTGAGAAGAATTTGATGCTGTGCCAAAGCTCCCCAAAACGCCAGAGAGGTGCTTTGTTTCACACAATATTAGTTTTTTTAAAAGGTAATGAAAGATAGCATGATGCTGCATACATGTGCTTTAACTGAGAATCTTGTGGCTCAAAGGCTTCATCTTAAGTTGTCGCTTTTTTGTGTGATGTCCCCATGAAAACAACAAAGTCAGAGAACAGGGAGGCACCACCACTGAAATAACAAACCAATATATTTTCATCTGTTTGTCAATACTGGCTCCACTTTAGCTGTCATCACATGATATTAAGGCTATTCTAGCCAAACAGAGGTTGTCTGGATGGAGAGCAGTGAGCAGCACACTGTGTGGCTGCCATGGCAACACAGTGCCACTGGCCATTTGGTCTCCAGATGTCTTTGAAATGGTTGGTGAGCATCCGCTTCAAACAGCACATCACACGGCAAGCCCTCTGAAGTATCCCCTCGTCTTACCTCATCCTTTCATCTGGGGCCTAAATAAGTCTTTCCTTTAACCCAAGTTGAAGAGGTGGTGGAGAGGAAGCAAACAATAATCAGACTGCCAACATTTGCATCGTTTCTAATGACACGGTAACTGTCTGATGGGGGAGATGCAATCGGGGTAAAAAAGACGCGATCGCTCACTTTGGCTTTGATGGCCCCCATCATTCTCTGACTCACTCTCACAAACTGGTCACTGCACTTTATTGCAGCCTGAACTCTCGCTGGGATATTTCAGGGTCACTCGGTGGGTTTTTCAAAGTTCCCATCTGGCCTGAGGAGAAGCGGTGAAGCCAGAGAGCACAAAGTGTGCCTCCTTTTCACTCTGCAGTCATGCCCATGAACAGATGTTTTTGGACCTCCTGTTGCCTTCAGAGCTGCCTATCTGGACTTAAAAAAAAAACCCAAAAAACAGTAAGGCCCTCTCGTCCAGCCAATCACTGTTTCCTCCAAAGTCCCTCAGAATCTTTTTGTCCTGTCAGTTCTGTCATCATGATTGGAGTCAAAGTGCTGGAAAACTTCCAGTTGACATGACAGTCGACCCTTTTCACACAGATCATCTTGTTTTGGGATTTTTTTTTTCTATTTCTTCAGAACAGCTGAGAAACGACTGCATCGGAGTGACCCCTAACTGTGGTGATGGCAAGGGTGTGGGCACTGCTCACTCTCAGGGCACACCCGGAAATCAACAAAAAAATCACCGGGACTGATAAACACCTACATTGTCAACTCCACCGGCTGTTAGGCTTCAATGTGTCAATGGAATGTAAAATGATTATCAGTCAACCCACTAGAGGCTGTGTCTGTGAATTATAGACAGGTCAACTACTGTAGTAACCTCACAGTTTTTACCAGTTAAGAAAAAAGGAGCGTCGCCGCAGACCGATCACCAATGGCAGCCTGAACTACAGGGCAGATCGTTGCCTCAGTTTCCCATGTTAAACCGACAGCTGTGACACTTGCTGGTTCTCCTGTTATAGAGTAGAAACACAGAGGAAATCACAGTATATCTTTTCTTCTCTTATCTGATGCTCATTTTCAATGTCAACAGCTCCTTTTCACAATGTGCATTATTACCATTATTAGTGCTGCCGCCTTACCTTCCAGGAGATATTCTGCACACTGCACACAAAGCTGAAGTACACGGTGATGCTCCTTTAACATAGGAGTAGATATACATCAGGTTTTTAATTGCTCACCACTTTGAAGCACTCTGTAATGCGCTATTTCATTAAAGCGACTCCTGTGAGACCGAGGTGGCAGAGGCCGCTGTAATCGGAATGAGAATATAAATTGCATTGCACATTACAGCCAGAATGCCTCATTTGACTTTCAGCTTCATGCACGGCTCGCAGGTTATGGTAATAGTTATGGACGTCTGGGCTCACTGGGTAGTTGTTCCTTTTTTGCATGCATGATGGCAGCAAAATAGAGTCAGAACCCCAGAGGGGGGCTGCTGGTTATTCACCCCCCCTCCCGCTAATTGAGTCCACGTCACCTTACAGCAGGCTGCCAAGCAAAGGTCTGATGGCTGAATGTCATTCACATGAGATTTTTTTCTGTCCCGCCACATGAGCTGTTTTGGCGAGTTGCCTTAAAAAGTAAAAAAAGAAAAAAGAAAAAGAAAGGAACGCAACGCGGAACACTCCAGTTAGCCCGGTTATTAGCACCAGCTGGCTCCATGGAGTGCCTGCTTTCCCCTTACAACAGAGGCCTCATTCAGGTACAAATGTCCTGTAATGCAACCTTTCCCCTCACACACGCACACGCACACACACAGTTTCACACCATCTGCTCTCAATTACGTTGATTTGTATCTTTTTAAAAAAGGAGTTCTAATCCGTAGTTTGACTCAAATGCAGGGGTAACTGGAGCAACCCGAGGGGGGTACACTGTGTGTGCGCGTGTGTGCATGCGTGTGTGCGTGCATGCCTGCTCTGTGCGTGCATGTATGTGTGTGTGAGGAGAAAAACAGTAAGTGACAGACTTTTGAGGGGGCTGCGCTCCATATCTGCACATCTCTTTTTTTTTTTCTTTTTTTTTTACCACGATGCTGCGAGGTCAACGTGCAAGTCCGGAAAGAAGAAAACATGACTCAAGCTGGTAAAAGGCCTCTCGGTAGGCACGAGTCTGAAAACTCAGTGTCAGACTTTTCTATTTCTAATCTAGCACACAGATGGCCCTTGCGATGAGAAGTTCCTCCGGTGCAACGTAGCTACCTCTTACCTCTGCATTTACCGGCCACTGCAATTTATCATCTTATGAAATCTGTGCTTTTAAAATGTACAGTAATAGCTCTGAGGAATGCTAGGCCACGTGTAGTGTTTGGTACAACCTTGAACTGTCAACTACTACTTGCAATAAAAAAGGCTGAGTCAGAAACTAACAACCAAAGGGAGAAGGGAACAAAGTTTGCTGAGCAAGTGTGAGACTTTAAAGTTACATTTGTTGTTACTAGGCCAGATACTTTGGTTCTAGGACTGTCTGTCAAAAATATTACCACTGGAACTTAACTTTTTAAATTTTATTTGTATTTTATTTTATTTGAATTTACTTTCTTTAGAAATATCTTTTATGGGATCAACAGAAAAATCTAAAATTAAGTTATTTCACTCCAAATAAAAGCAATCATAAATTTGTAAAGATTGTTCCTTCAAGCTAAATGGGGTTGTGGCAAGCTTTTAATGAATACATGCTCATAATTGGCTTTACCAGAAGGAGGAGCAGGGTGGTTAAGGGTTAATCACAAATGACATAATGTTCAGTTGTACACATCTACACTGTCAACAAAAATATCCAAACAAACAATTTGAAGATTCTTTGCAGATGCAGATGTTGTTGAGTTAAGTGCAGCATTTGCACGCTGCTTCTTCAGCCAATCTCCAAAGCTCATTTAAATACATTCAGTGATTTATCCTCATGCCTATAACTCCTTTTTAAATGGACTTGGAGCTTTTACTTTCTTTGGGCCTCAGTCTAATTGAATGTGCTTGTTAACAAGTGTGTCTATATACCCTCACCATTAAAAAAGCTGCTGCAGTATGATAAAGTAAATATGTGAACAAGAGCACATTAAGAGCACGCGCTAATTGGGAGAGAGAATTACAGGCTGTAATATAGCCGCGTTGACTCGCCCTCCTAATGAATTTTGATAAAGGCCATTACAGCACCACGCTCTCGCAGTGTTTTTGCTTCAGAAAAGTGCTGAGGTCATGTGAGGCGAACAGCGTCGGATTCGGGAGCTGGGCTGGTGTCATCACAGAGAGCGCTCTGATCATCGCTGGATCACAGAGTCTTTGATGAAAGTTTCAGGACTGAATGGAAGCTTTCAATTAAAGCAATAATCCCCTTCTCCACAGTGAGCAACTCAGCGCCCCACCAGTGCCATTCTTCCTGATTGATCTGTTTGACTTTGCGTCGTTGACATTCATACAGCTAAAAAGACTGATGATGCAATCCTGGGAAATGACAGTACAGTCACACTGTATATTTCAGGTGGGATTTTCTTGTATGTTTTCCCGTCTGTTTCCCGGCTTCGTGCTACCCTTTCGTGATTCATGATGTCACTTCTGGGGTAAAAATTAGGGCTTATCTAATGTACAACATTTAATCTGTGCATGTTTGGTACTCATGCCTGTTGCCAGTTCAAGCTTCATCGTCAGCTTACAGGTGTTTGACAAGAGTGATCAAGGTAATGCATGCACAGAGTACCCACAGGATAAGAAATAAGATAGAAACACTGGAAGCCATGATATACCTGCTGTTTGGTTATGGTTATGGGGAAACATATCACCTTTGTGACAGGGAAAAATGCACTATTGTACCTGTTGGTGGATTCAGAAATATCAGCTTGATTGTCATGTCCAGTTTGTGACTCATCCCACGCATTAGGGATGGGGGCTCAGCTAAAAACTGATGAACACAATGAAGCATGAATCAGAACTTGATACTGGCCTCAGTTACACTTTGGGGAGAGGCAGTTTACTCCATATTTGCATGACTAAAATCCTCCCTGGAAGGAAACAAAACAGGATTCCAGGCATTTGATGAGATGTTGTTTGGGCTGGGTTTTTTTCAGTATATGAGAAAATGTGTGCTTGGTAAAGCAGCTCTAAAGTAGTGCTTTAACTAGGCTCTCCAAACAAAACAAAAAGCCAGCCGGGGCATCATTACAGTGCTCACCTCTGTGACCCTTGGAGACGCAATCTGCATTCTGCTCAGGCAGGCCGCAGACAGTCTCATATTGACTTCATTTCTCATGCAGGAAGGAAAAAGAGATGGAGAATGCCGAAAAACCCTTCTCCCTCGGAGGGTCTAAATATTAATTATGATGCTCTCTGTATTTGTTTAGATACGCCGTCAGCTTCTTGTTTCCGTAACCTAAGCAGGAATGTGGCGCATTCGTTTGCCAAGTATTGATGTTTTTTAATCTCATTGCGAACGCAGCTTCTTTCATCATTTCAGCTCCAAGTCTGGGAGAGTATTACTGCTGAGATCAATGCTCCAGCAGGCAGATGGGGCAGGGGGACGCATGAGATTGTGGAGTCTTTCTGGAGCGTTTCACTGCACGGACAGCGTGCTGGCGACCGATCGTGGTTGCCCACAAAGTCCAGTAGTCAGGAAGGCAGGCGTAACAATGTGAGTGCGCCCACATGCAGCCCCCTTTTGCCACCACAGTCCCTCTGATGCATGGTGCTGGGTCACTCCTGAACTTCAGTATCTCACTACAAATGGTGGCAAATTCTGTCCAGCTGCTAAGCCAGCTGGCTTTACGATTTACCTGCCCAGTTCCTCCGGCTTACATTAATGGTGTGACATCTCCATCGCCTCTGTGTCCTGGCGCTGCTGCAGGACAGTGTTGTTTCCGAAACCACTGTGCCGCAAAATACATCACTCCACTTCCACAAATAATTTGTCAATGCATGCTTCATGTCAGCTCAAATTCCATTATGATAATGTATATCCCAGCTTTCCTGCAGCAACTCTTCCTATTTCTACACAAACTAAGGTGACACTTAGTCACAGCAGGGATCCTTTAAGTGTTATCTGCTGTGGTGAGTTCGGGTTGGGTATAAATGTGGGTGGGTGTCAGGTACTGAGCAGAGTTGGAGAATGGCAGCCACGTCTGCATCAGTCTACCCTGGGGCAGCTTGTGGTTCCACAGGCAGCTCAACACCATCAGTTAGAGAGTGAATGAGTATTGTGTCGAATGCAAAGTGTCTCAGAGTGCTGTGAGAGGTGCCTTCCAAATGCAATGCTTTATTCTCCTTATTATATACAGTGAACCCTTGTGTATAGTGAGGGTTACATTCCAAAATGAACTTATGATCTCATGATCATCTTTATTTTTTACAATTATTATACAGTACTATATCCCATAATGATGCCCTACAGCCGAGTAGCTTCTGCCTTCCTTTAGCATTTCCAGAACTTTTTCTGAGATAGTTCATCTTCCTGCCTTTTGAGTGCATCCACAGCTGCCTTTGTTGATGCAGAAAGTTTCGTCCACATTGTGGGTTTTGTTGTTGAGAAATGGTGTAAACACGTCCTTTTTTCAAAGCCGAACGCATTCTGTAGTGGACAGAGAGGAGGGATGGAGGAGGTTGATTGAAATTGACCTACAGTCCCTTTGCTATTCAAGATCCAGAACACAATACATGTTCATACACTGTAAAAAAAATAATAAACTGTACAAAACTGCACTAAAATAATCCACCAAACAGTGAATTCAGTGTTGAAACTGAAAACTACTATAATCAAATGTATGACTGGACCAATTGACATCCTTATTCAACCCGGTCACCTAACATGCAGGTGAATTCTGAGTGGTTTTATAATTCATACACAAGGACCACCTTGAGCATGGGCTTTTATCACTCTGACTAATGCTGCATCCACTAACCTAATGTGGCTGCAGAATTCAAGGAAACATCTGCATGTTGCTGAGCAGGAGACGGCGGAACAGAAAAAACACCGACACTCACGCACACCCCGGCTCTGAAGCCACGGTCCATTGACATCACCTCCAGGGTGATCAGGAAGAGATCAGGAATGACATTATTGACTGATGTTGTTGGCTGAATCAAAAAAATTGTTGGTCTGACTGCTTCTGTCTCCCACCAGGCCCTGTGTCAGTGTGTGTGTCTGAATGTCCCTCATCATGTTGTTACCTGCCAGATTGTCTTTCCACAGAAGAGATCTGGAACAATCATTTGAGTGTGTCTTTCCTGTGTTTCTTTGACCATCTTTGATTGTTTTTGACCTGCAGGTTTTGGCCTGCTGATTTAAAACCTCCACCATTGGTGATCTGACCCTGATGGAAATAACAACTTCTGAGTCTCAGGTTGTGTCTCAGTTTGCAGTCATGAGTCCATCTTTGCACTCTGTGTCCTGTTCACTCACTCACTCACTCACTCACTCACTCACTCACTCACTCACTCACTCACTCACTCACTCACTCACTCACTCACTCCTTCTCTTTCATCACCCCTTTTTTTCCAAGTGAGAGTTGCTGGAGCTTACCCCAGCTGACAGTGGGAGAAACACAAGCCTACAAACATAAACGGGTAGGGAAAGAGGATGGAACCAACAACCTGTCCTCCAATCTGAGCCCCCGTCACTCACATCTGCATACTGTCGTGTGCTCCTATGCGTGCTCCCCTCACTGGATTTAGCTTGTTGCCATTAGACAGTACTTTGTCTCAAGAGCCAATCAGGTAATTTCTTCTAATTGCAGGAATCCTCCAATGACAAAGCCCACATTCAGGTGCTGGATTGATTGCTGCGCAGCTTCGGGCCTGAACACAACGCTCACCTCACACACAATTGTCATTTGCATCGCACTCTGGCCTTCACATCCCCCACTGTTCATCACAGCGCTTCAACTGGAGATAATTTTCTGCCTTGGCGCTGAGTGATTGGACCGTCCATGCCTCGCAGCCCAGATTTCTCTTCCATTTGCACCTTCAACTCTTTTTACAGATAATGATGATTGCCTGCTGGGACTATTTTGCCACAGGACACAAACACACCCACACATACACACTCTTGACAAATCAATGCCACCACTCTAAACATGCAAAGAAGCAGCAATTATGATTTGGTTATCGACCCAGAAAGCGCTGCCGCCCCCCAATCTCCCCACCCCCACCCCTGTTTTTCTTTTTTGCTTTGACGAGTGGCAGGATTGTTATCTATCCATCATCTAGCTATCTAATTGTGCCTCTGTGATTTGGAGAAAGCTGTCACAATCT
Source organism: Malacoctenus gilli (assembly GCA_032164315.1). Lineage (NCBI taxonomy): Eukaryota > Metazoa > Chordata > Actinopteri > Blenniiformes > Labrisomidae > Malacoctenus > Malacoctenus gilli. Next base: position 3,132 of record JASSRZ010012183.1, on the reverse strand, counting down.
CGGTCTCTCTGGGATGTCATTTGTGCATCAATAATGTACGCCTCGCTGGTGCCGCTGATGAGCGTGTTGTAATCAGACAAGACATGATAACCACAGAAAACCTTTACACAGGGCCAGTCTTCATAGGTTTTCCCATTTTTTTAAAGGTTGTAGTATGTTGGACAAAGTATTTTCCGACACTTTGTAATGAGCTCTTATATCTTCAGATGACATAAAGCAGACAAAACATTTGAATCTATGGATGGTATCACTATAAGACACGTTTTGTTCCTCCATGTCTTCATTTGTTTACTGATCGTGTTCAACAAAATGAAAATAACTCAAATGCCATTTTTGAATATGGAGTTTAAATGTCTTAAAACCCTTCAGTCATAACTGGGACCTTGACAAGATGAATAAGCAATTTTTTAAAATGTTTTTTGGACCTAAATATTCGCATAGTCTAAGCAGAATCTGTGTTCCTAATTTTTTCAATTGCATTTTCAAATCCAGTCAACGTGGTCATAGTAAATGGATACCAGAAAACAATGTTTTGAAGGGGAGATCAATGTTGTGACTGGATATGAACTGTTCATGCAACCTGCTACCGACAAAAAGTTCAATTTTTTGTTGAATCTGTGCATCAAATATGTAACCCAGGCCCCTCTGTGTGGAGTCTGTGATTCCTGCAGCTACTTTAGCCCCCAGAAATGATCCCAGGACCTGTATTATTTACATGTTCTGTGGTGGGTTTGCGTGTGTACCTGCACAGAAAGGTTACACTGGTAAAAACTGCTCAGCAAAAAGGATCTTCTGTGTGGAGTTTGCATGTTCTCTCTGGAGTCTGGGTGAGTTCACTCCACCACAAATCCATGGTGTAGTTTCCAGTATATCACAAGGTCAAAGTATAGACTGAAATGAATCATCTAATCACACTCTCTCTCAAAGAGTAATGGATTACTACAGCAGCCTTCAAGTGAGTAAAAGTAGGGCATATGCATGCCAAAATTAACAGTTACTCGGAGTGTTTTGACATCACGTAGAGATAATTTTGGTGCTTATTCAAACTTTTTTTTGCCCAAAGTTCGGAAAAAACTGTGTTAACAAATCTCACATTGTTCAAAGCTGTCAGTGTCAGAGTGAAAGTTTTTTCCCGGACCACTGGGGAAAAAAAAACTCTTTTGTTTACCCAAGTAAACTGTGCACACTGCACGTCTCCTGTTTTGTTTTTTTCCACAACTGATAGTTTGGCCATCAGTTACTTTCTCACTCATTGCAAAATATATATGACCTGCCCTCCACGGACAATAATGTTTACTGGACTATCACACTGCAGGCTCCACAGACAAACTTCTTCCTCTGAGTTAGTGTGTTTGCGAGCTGCCAGATCTCCCCATCAAGTACCAAGATATGTTGCCTGTTTCGCTCGGATGTTGTTTGGGTCTGTTGCAAAGACATGGTGGTTCAAGTGGTGATATTCACAGAGAGAGGGGGGAACAGAAAAACATGAATATATATAAACAATAAACATGCTATTTTACAGTGCTTACACATTATACAGAAAGCTTTTTCTGACAGGAGTTACTCAATCTACACAGCGGGCCTTTAAACGAGTCACTTCAGCCCGGCTTACTAAACAATTGAACCAGTGATGTGTGTGGAAATCGCTGCTCTGCGAAAAGGGCTTGAAAAAACTTGTACTCTGAATTGGTGGACAACCGTGATTGACAGCCGGTTCGCCCGCTGCCCTCCACGGCTGCTAAATGCTTGCTGGGTCAGACTATTGGAGACTCCGTGAAAAAGAATATACTGTGGTTTTTCTTTTCATGAACATTGCAACAAAGGAAGGCTTCCTCTCGCACCCAGAGGAAACCTTTTATTGAGCTCATTGTAGCACTTTCAGATGATCAAAAGGAAAAAAAACACACCAGAAAATGTTTCTCTTGTAGTACATACATTACATGTTAGATATTGGGGGTCACCTTGCAGCCTCCCTTGAAACCTGAAGCTGATTATTATAATTCGTATTATTATAATTTGGATACATTCACACTATCTTCTGCTCTTTGTATGAAACAAATGCACACTAACTCACACAGACACACACATGGCATCTACACCCTGCTAACATAATTTCCCTCCAGTGTTTCACTGCAGAGCTATTTGTTCTTACTGTTGATGCGAGAATGCAAGAGATGAGTTGAAGCCGACTGTCATTATTTGAATAGTAGATGGGTTTAGTCATCTTCCCTCATCTTCCGCTTCCAAGGTTTATGGTTCGAGCAGCGACCTCACTCTGTCCATGAAGTGTCATTGGGCAAGAAAATTCTTCCCCTAAGCTGCCCCCAGTGTTGTCTGAGCACCCATCTATGGCCAATGCTGTGTGAGTGAGTTGGATTGAATCGTTAAAACATTGAAAATAACTTTTTGTTCCAGCTTTTTCTGTGATGATGATCTCTTTCTTCTTCATTCCTCAAAGGCACAAACAATAACGATTGTCTCTTTTGTTATAACATCACTTATGTCTGGTCCACAGTGCTACAGCATGATGTGATTGCATTTGGAGAGCAATGCGATAAAGGAGCCATTGAATGTTGAATTACAGGTTGCATTCATGTAAAACACAGAGCTTGTTGCTCGCTATGGTTGTGAACATGTAATTGGTTGTTTTTCCCTCCACTGGGTTCATGATATATACCGATCAAAGTAATCTGAGGGACATGAGCCAAATACATCCCCAGACACAAACTGCAGAACAGAGATGTAGAGCTTGTAAAATAGATGTTTTTCCTCATGCACACCTGTTAAATACCCAACAATCAGTGACCCATCTTCAAAACTACTTGTCATGGCTATTGTAGACATCACCATTTCATTTCTATTTTTCTGAACATGGAAGCTGGAGGAAGGAATTCATTCGAATGATCAGCAGCTCAGTCACGGCTCTGATCGCTGCTGGCAGTGATAAATTACAAAAAGCAACATACCTCACACATGTGCAGCAGCATGCCGGCAACTCGTACCCCGAAGGGAGCAGGAATCATAGAGACATTATCACAGGACAAATGAGCTGCTTACTGTGTGCGTGCGTGCGTGCGTGCGTGCGTGCGTGCGTGCGTGCGTGCGTGCGTGCGTGCGTGCGTGCGTGCGTGC
>JASSRZ010012165.1:6042-20104 GCA_032164315.1 Malacoctenus gilli | reverse complement strand
CCCCCCCCCCCCCCGCCCCCCCCCCCCCCCCCCCCCCCCCCCCCCCCCCCCCCCAGAGATGGCCTTCCTGTGCCAAATGGTTGGCGGTGTTGCAACAAAAAGTGTGTGTTCCAACAGGAGATGTAACACCTCACACATCAACAAAGGCTGCGGCCCCCTTCTGGCTGACCAGGCTGAGCGTTTGGACAGCTGGCCTCATTAGCGCTAGCATGCTAGCGCGCAACAGGAGGACGACTCCCACGCATCTCGGAGAGAGCAGGCACGAGTAGGTGGAGGAGGTGAAGGTGTTTGCGTCACAAACTTTTTTCTCTCCTTCGTCTTCTTCTTCTTCTTCTCTCCAACGCGGGGTCGCCATGTGTCAAGCACCTGAAAAAATAATCGCCCGTGGCCGCGGCTCTGGCTCTCAGATAGCTGCTGACCCCCCCGCCGTGGATCACGACTCGACCGGAACACCGTGAGGAGTTGGCGGGACAGTATCAATGCAAACGCGGCACAACATGTCCTCCCACCATCAGCCAGGCTCTTACTGTGGAGGCGCCCCTCTCTCTCTGCTCCGACAACAGAGGACCCACGTGAAGAACACGCAAGTGTTTATTAGATTTCGTCAATATTTCATGCAAAGTCGCAAGAGTGGTGTAAAATATTCAGCGTCTGTATATGATCCTCATTAAAGTTGCACAGTGGGACGCTCGTCTGATTCAGGGAGGAGCCGCCGCCGCCGCCGTGAGACTTATTAGCCTGACAGGACGCACGGCGGTTCCGTGCCGTTCCTTCTCCTGAAACATCGTCCTCGCCGACGGAGCGACGACTCAAAAAAAAAGCGCCGCTTCCCTCCCAGCACAGTTCCTCCTTATCCTCGATATGTTCTCCTCTCCTCACCGACACCTCGCCGCCACGCGTTAGGATTACGCCTCGCGGCGGCTCGTCTCCCACTCCTACTTTTTTGTGGGACGTGGAGCTTACGCTGCTTAAATGCCCCCACCTTTGCCCCCCACCAACCTCTTTTAGTGAAGTTCCCACAGTCCTTTGAGAGACAGTGCCAGGCAGCCCATGTCAGCCGCACTTAAATAAGCCTGCTGCAGAGGGGGGGGGGCAGGCTGTGTTGTTGTGACACCTGCCAGGCGGTATCAATTACTGGCAAAGAAATGGGCGACGGGGTGAGTTACTCCTAAAAGAGGTTCGGCGCTACTCCGTTTTGTTGTGTTGCAGGGTTGGAGGGTGGGGGTGGGTGGGGGCGATCACCTTGGCAGATGTGCCGTCACCGATCTGGCGGCGGCACGGAACGCCGAGCACCGCGTGACCCTCACCGCAGGCCGTTCTGTTGACTGTCTGAGGACTCGTTGTCCTGTAATTGTTTTGCTTTTCCATCTTTTTTTCCTTATTTTGATGGTGGCCATGATTGATGACTCATTCCAAGAGAAAAAAAACAAAAAGAAAAGCGCAGTTCAGTCAAAACGTCCGTCTCAGGACGCTGCCGGATCGGAATGGCGGCATCGCGGAGGGGAAGTGAACTATCGACCAGCGTTCCGAGCGGCCGAGCACACGGGAAAACGGACGAGGCCCGGGAGCGAGTGGGCGGGCGCACCGCCACGTGAAGCCCCGCGTTGATTTTCGGTGGCGTTACCTCGAGAGAACCTAAAACCTGCACCTCTGGCGTGCGGGCGCGCTGCCTCCTACCAGAGTGTGGAGGAGGCATGTCTGGAATGTCCAAGCCAAACACTTTTTCCTCCCAGTTTGGCCCTTAAAGAGACAGATCAAAGCCCTCCGAGCGCTCTCTCACTGCCACTCATTTTCGGGGCCGACACGTACCGCCAGTCTCTGCCGCCGTTCTGCTTGCGATTAGTCGGCCTGAGTCAGAGCGAGCGACCGCAGCAGCCCTCGCTGTCTGTGTCCTCTCTACGTGCCCCGCCGCCACCGCCACCTCTATATTTCGCTTTGGTGCGGGCTCCCTCATCGAGGTACGCCGCTTATCTCCCCCCGGAGCGCAGGGGCCAAGGCAGGCAGGCAGGCAGGCCGGCAGGCCGGCGAGACCACCGCAGGCATCCTCGAAAGAGGGCCGAGTCTGCCGTCACAGAGTCTGCGCTGGCGGCTCCGCGACGCCGTTTTTCTCAGGGAAGCCGACCGCAAGGGGATAAGAAAAAAGAAAGAAAAGAGCCCTCAACTGCAACCCAAAGTAAAACAAAGCCGTGCCATTCAAAACCTCAAGTATGCCGTCTCAAGGTGAGGCGCCTCATTCAGCGCCGAGGTAAACGCCGCTGGTTTTGTTAAAACAACAGCCTTCCTCCCACAGAGTCAGGAAGGTCAGCTCCACGGCCGATAACAAAACAAAAGAGTTGGGACTTTTTTTTCCCGTTCCTTCCTCGGCGGGCTCGTTCGCAGGCGGCCGCAGAGTTGCCGGGTCGGTCCAAAGGTGGTTCGGTTGGAACCCGGTCGCACACGCGGTGAAACGTGAACGCTTGAACCGAGCTGGAGTTTCAGAGGCCAACGCAGAGTCCTTCAAGGTGGGAATTGAAAGTCCTGCTGAGGTTTCAGGCGCTGTTGTTGCTGTGCGCTTTCTTTAAAAACCCACCCGCTTGTTATTCGAACTCCTTGCGAGGACAGAAATGCTTCCACGTCATGAAAGCTTCCAAGTGACCGCAAAGTTGGAAAAGCCGAGCTGGCTGACCATGCAGCTACTTCTTGAAAACGCCTCGAAATAAAAGCCAGCTGTGTCTTTATTTGAAGCAAAGAGATAACAGACAGAGATCACATAACAACAAGCCTGTGCTTCAAAATAAAAGACACACAAGTTGAACAACTTCGTGACACAGGTTGGTCCTGTTCATAAGCATCAAACTGACTAATGTTTCCCAATGTAGGCCTTCAAAGTTGTTTGACCAAAGAAATAACTCCCATTTATTTCAAAATAAAAGTCACTTTTTATGGATAAATAACAAACTCAATAGATGACGGGTTGAGAGGGACGACTGACAGGCTTCGCTGAAATGCAGCCACTTCCTGACAACTTTTCAAAATAAAATAGTGTTGAAAAGCAGAAGCTGTGTTGATCATTACACTCACTGTTCAGACTTTTCAGGTGCTTTTTTGCAGCTTCTTAATTTGAAAACAATAGATTCACATATTGCTTTTTTCCCCCAGTATTTAAAAAAAAGTCTTACGACAATCAAAATGTTCCCAGTATGTCCAAGATGGACGCCAGAAGGCTCCAATACAGTTGCTTTGAATGTTTTCCTGTCTGGTAGGATTTGACTGACGTAGATGGATCATTTCCTTTTCACTATAAAGCAAGTTGTGCGCCTGCGCTCCGACCCACATGCACGCTGTGCGTACTTGTGCCACCTCTTGGGGTCCCACCAGACGGTTCCTTCACAAGAGTCGCTGCTCGGCTCGCTCAGCGCCTGACTTGAGCCTCCCTACAGTCGTTGCAGGACGCAGCAAAAACATGCGCTTGCACCCCCCTCCCTCCCCTCCCCCCGCAACATCAAATGACTCTTACTCATTGTTCCAGCTCAGGCTGAGAAGGCAACAAAAAAGCAGAAGCGCCGGGGACGAGCCGCAGGTCAAAAATAGCAGCCGGCAGTCCTGAGAATTCGTCATTTTCAGCGCAGTTCTGTATTTCCTTCGTGCCACGAGTGCTCCAGATGTACAAAAAAGAGACGACACGTCGCCCCCCCTCCCCCCTCCCCCCTTCAACAACCTGTGGAGCGCGGTTCTTTAGCGGAATCACTTAAGAGGTGATCTGGAAACCAGTGGGCTCTTGTCTTCCTAATGGCGCTGATCAAGGTCTTAGCACGTGAGCTAATGAGCCTCGGCGGGTCACTGAGCTCCCATCTGATGAGCACTTTCCATGATAACACTAATGCTAATGGAGCCTATTGTTCTCTTAATCTGCATGATGACACTTGCAAGTGTAAAGGAAGTCAGTGGGTGTTAATGAGTGGAAGGAACGGCTGGGGGGGGGGGGATCTGCTGCGGAGAATGTGGAATGCTTTTGAAAGGGAAAAATTGCTAAAGCTCGCCCATTATGTGCTCTGGCTTGTTAGGCCGCATGCTGGGGGGGGGGGGGGGTTGTTCCTTCGAGCGCCACTGTGGCTAATAATGACATCCAGATAATAAAGTGTATATCTGCCGAGGGGAGGGGGGGCGGTCTCAGGCACGGGTCTGGGTACGAACGGCGGCAGCCGGGGATGATGTTTCTGTCTCCGGGCCTAATGAGCGCGCTGATGAGCCACACACGTACCGCCACACCGGGTGTCCGCAGAGAGCTGCTGCTCCTGGCTCCTCTCAGCTCTTCTAAATAAGGCCAGGTGGGCTGCTGGGGACCGGAGGGTGTCTTCACACCACACACACACACACACACACACACACACACACACACACACACACATACACACAATCCACAAGTGGTGCCCCGGCCACTAAGTTTATACTTGTCCCTCAACCCGTGTTTATGTTGGAGGTGAGACAGCCCCATCCAAGGTAATAACACCACGTACACCTAAGTGAGTGTGTGTGAGTGTGTGTTCTGTATGTTAAGCAGCGAGAAGACAAGCCCGGCATGCCAAGGGCTTCTTTCATTCGCTGTGGGTGGTCACATGACCTTGGCTGCGAATCGCTCGGATAAAGCTGCTGAATTAGTAGTTGGATTTTAATGTTCACTAGAGGTCCTCGAACACACCCCAGTGGTGCACCTTTTGGGGGGGGGGCTCTGCAGGCTCTCCTCACTATGTAATTGGAAAAGTACGCCCGACTTGAGACGCCCTGATTTGGGAGGACCTCGTTCCTAAGTCGGACGTTCTGTGTTGACACGAGCGTCCCAGTGGACGTTCCAGCAACACGAGCCGCAGCGCCCCGTATTCGCATGCAGCTACAACCGGTTGGAGTGCAAAGTAGAAGCCGAAATGTGGCACCCCCACCTCCCCCAAAAAACAGACGAATGTTTGGAACGTTCCCATCCATCCATCCATCCATCCATCCATCCATCCATCCGTCCATCCGTCCACAATCTCGCAGAACATTTATCCACTGAGGTTCATTGGTGCCAGGTCCTACTGGGTGCAGGCAGGCCTGGACAGGTCAGCAGGCCGTCACAGGACAAACGCATAAAAACGGACTAAAAAAACCCCCCAATGTGCACGGAGGCAGCGTGCATCAATCCTCCTCTGGGCGTGCCAACGACTAATGCAACCAGACAGCTTGTTTGTGACGTGCTTCCTGCCGCCGTTTGCAGCCCGACAAGATCGGTGCCGCTCGATCTCTCCGAGTCCGGCCTGCGAGTCTCTGGCAGAGACGACAGACACACGCTGTGATTGTTTGTCACGTTTGACCTGTTTCATATGCCGATCGATATCTGCGGGATCAGTTTGGAAGTCTGAGTTAGAATGCCATTGTCGAGGGACCAATCGCATGATTCTGCAACCTTCTCGTGTGTCTCTGCAGTGTTGCCCAATCCCACGGCCTGTGGCCCCTCCCACTTCCTCCGTCCACGAGTCGAGAGGCATGCTGTAGTTCCTCAACACCCAGCAGCTCTGTGGCGACAGAATGACCACCGAGTACACCGAGCTTGCACAACACGGGCAGGTGAGTGAGAATGCAATGAAGTAAGCAGTTTGGGAGGACTGAAAGGGGGGGGGGGTTGTGAGGAAAGGAAACATCTGCTGTAGATTCAGAGAACCTGCAGTCCCACTTCCTGCACCCACCTTCCTTTCGCTCGCTCCAGAGGGCCCCCCCCCCCCCCCCCCCCAACCTGTTGGACCTCGGCGGCAAATGAGCGACGGCCGCCTGAGTTCTCAGACAGTGCTGGGAGATCAGCTCCGACTCAGGAACCATCCCGCCCCCAACCCCCAACCCCAAACGGTAACATAAATATTTAGCCAGCACGGAAAAAAAACCCCAACAACCTTCGGCGCGCACCTGGGTAAACAGTTGTTTCCCTTCTGTTAGCGGCTGTTTCAAGTTAGGCGCAACACGTCTGCGACAGCAGGCAGGCAGAGCGAGCGAGCGCGGAGCGGCAGCCGACGTCCTCGGTCGGCTCTCGCCGCGGCGTCGCGCGGGCGGGACCAAACGTCCCCGTCACCTCTGCTGTCAGAGTGGATTTAGGTCACGTTAGCGGACTGATGGCTTTTGAAAAGTGTACTGTAGCAGAGCAATGCTCCCCCCCCCCTCCTCCTTTGATTTCACCAATTTGTGTCCAGGGCTGACATTTGAAGTGGGGGTGGGGGGGGGGGGGGGGTGTGAGGGTATTATTTGTGTTAATTGCCCGGAGGGATCCAGGCCTTTTAAATGCAGTCAGTTACATCAGAGGCATTAAACTTCATTACATAGCTTGTTTCCATTTCCCCGGGCCACTTCAGCACTCATGACAGCAACACAACGAGGTCAGCGGTTACGCTCGGAGGGCCGTTTGGAGATGGCTGCGGCGTTCGCGTGAACGCGGGACGGCAGATAAAAAGTGTTCAGGCGTATGACAGTCGGGGGGGGGAGGGGGTCGGCGTCAGGCGCATTTTGAACCGATGCCCCCGTGAGACCCCTTTGCATCGTTTCAGCAAAAACCGTACCCAATCAGAAGGAACATTGGTAGAATTTCGAAAGTGAGCAAAGCTCAGAGGATGAACAAGTCTGTTTTGCTTTTGCCGTTTGCTGGCAACAATTTGCGATTTTGTTTACCATCGTTGTGCCGTTGTTTGTTTTCATCTTATTTTCTGGATTCCTTTGCTGTGTCCACAGCAGCCTCGCTGCTCGTTTGCGTTTTATCCGGGTGCTGTCACGTTTTCGGCGCGGACCCGCCAGTCAGCGGGACGCTAACTCTTCTCCCGAGCCCCTCCCCTCGGCTGTGGGATGACCTCGGAGCCTTTGAGGGGGCACATGAAGAGCGGCGAATACCAGACATGGGGCAGAGGGAGGCTGGGGAGGGAGTGTCATAATAATAAGTGTCACTCAAAAAGTGTAGGAAGACGCGCGAAGGTCAGACGTTATCAGTCCTTGGTCATCCGCAGCACGCGCGGCACGTTGGGCGCCGGGCTTCGCCGCCCAACCCGACATAATCATTTGTCATCGAGCTGGCGGGCCAAACTGTTGAGCCCGTTCTAAAAGTTGTCGGAGCGCCGAGTCCAGTTTCACGGCCGGATCCAGCCGCTGTCACTGATACAGGCGGGCGCGGCGGCTGAGTGCTTTTCAGCTATGGCGAACGCGCTGCCAATGCTCCCGGGCTCGCTGTGCGCCCATTCACACCGTGTGTTTCTACTGTCCAGCGCCGCGGGTTCACCTTCAAAGCGACGAGCAGGTTCTGTCGAATGATCATGGAATACATGATCCTCCACAGTTTCCGATCAAGACGTATTATTTCAGCCTTCTCGGCGCAGGAGCGTGGTCCAACAGCTGAGCCGGCCTGCACTGAGGTGAGTGTTTAAATATATGCAATGAGCAATAACCGTGTTATCCAACCTGGTTGTGTAGCGCGGGTCTATATTAGGTTAGTGTAGCACAGGGCTGTTGCATTTTAGGAGCAGGTGACTGGACATTCCTGCCTGTATTAGGCTTGACAGTTTACTGTGGGGGAGTACAGAGCAGGGAGAATTACACTGGTCTCTGAAGAGGGAGGGAGCGAGGGAGGGAGGGAGGGAGGGAGGGAGGGAGGTGCGCCGGCCAAACAATTCTCCAACTGGAAAAATCTCATTAAATCCTGCCTACCTGTTAGGCGCACCTCCCTGCGCGGACTTAGTCCGACCTCGGTTCATTAATGGGCCTGAACATCGCAGTCATCAGCACTGTCACATATTTACACCCCTCAATCCCTCAGCCCCGCTCCGCCACGCGTTTGTTATGTAGATTAACGCGGAGCTCGAGAGTCAGCAGGTGAGAGCCGCGCGTCCGTTCATGCTCGCTCGCGGAGGGGGGAAAACGAGGGCAGCGAAAGTAAACAGAGGGGAACGGCGGCAAGGTGGGAGGAGAGGAGCCGCTAATGGCTTAAAAAGACAAAGCTGGCCTGTCACATGCGATGCTCATCGGAACTGATGGCCGCCTCGGGGAGGGAGTGTCACAAACTGTCAGGGAGACTGAGGGAGAGACGAGCAACGTGCGTGTAAGGGGGGGGGGGGGAGCAATGCTGGGGGAAAGGAGACGGAAAAAGGTTGGCGTGAGGGCGGGCGGCGGCTGGGGCGCGTGACAGGAACCTCAGCTCAGCCACTCGGGGCGGGGTTTGCATGTTCTCACTGGCGCTGTGGCAGACGAGTGCGTCTGACTCTGACTCGGACTCTTCGTGTCCGCTCTTGAAACGACGACAAACTCAATGACAAACGAACTCAAACGAGCCACATTTGGACAACTTTTCACTTTCCGGTCCACAACAGTTGGTCTCTGCGCGTCCAAAACGCCCCCCGGAGTGTCGTTCAAGCAACAGCTGACGCGACACGGCCCACGCCGTCAGCGCGGCACCTGTCCCAACCTTTGTGAACTAGTCCACGCTGCTGACTTCAAAGTCACAGGAATTGTCTGGATTTTCAGCTTTTTATTCTGGCTACGTTTTTTCCGAGGGAGGTGATGACAAACTGCCAGACGAAAAAGGACAAACTCGGAGCGAGAGTGACGACAACATTTGCGCGGGCGTGCGAGCATATGTGTGTGTGTGTGTGTGTGTGTGTGTGCAGCGGGAAAGGCCCGGTGTGGCTCAGCACGACAGATGTCTCATTGAGGGCACAGGCTGGAGGGCAACGGCCAACACACACATACGTGCACACGCACACACACACGGAAACACACAGACACGTTTGTATGAGCGCTCTCGGACAGGTGGAGCAGCAGAAATAACCCAGAAGTGCCTTTTTTGTTCGCTGCTTCCGTCTAATTTTACAAGAGTTGCAACTTCCCCTTTTACAGCGATCAGCAGGTCAGCACACCTCTGTGAAGCCGCCGCCGAGATCCATGTTGACAACCTACTGTGGCTTCACTAATTCTGACACTAACGCGCAAAAGTGCAGCGAGAGCCCTTTCCCCCCTCCTCACTCCCCGTTTTTTCACCGAAAAAAGAAAAAAAAGAAAATCCCGCCCTGACAACGAGCCGCCCGCTCCTCACTGCTCCCAGAATGTCAGCTCCGTCACAAGACTCCAGAGGCCAGACGTCCTGCGCAACCCCCCCGACACGCACGACGGCCGAATCAAACGCGGCCGCCCGGGGCCGTCGCTCAGTTGTCACAGTGGCTTCTTGTTGCTGGTGCGAGGGCCCCTGGGGGAGAGAAAGGGGTTAACGCCGTAAAACTTGCATCCACAAAAGCTCTTTTGTCACCTCCACCGCCGCCCCCCCCACCCCCACCCTTCCCCCCTCCTGCTCCCTTTAACGTCCTTTCCTTTCTCCCCGGGCAAAGTGGCCTTTTTTTTCCTCCCGTGTGATCAGGAAGGGTTTGCACCCCCACCCTCCTGCTTTCTCCCAACAACACAAACCTCGGGGGCGATCGGCGCTGAGGAGCAGTCAACCAGGACCACTCACACCATTACCCTGCTGTTAAATGACCACGAGGGGGGCCGGACTGCTGGGCAGCCCGTCGGTCGGTCAGTCGGTCGGTCGGCCGCCGTGAAAATCCCTCTTGCTAAACCAGGCGAGAAGGAGCCGGTATGTACGCGTCGCGTGGGCTCGTCGAAACAGCCTGTAAGAAGGGTCAAATTAATCCGCCGTGCCCCCCCCCACACTCCGCTCCAGCGGCGCCCGCCATGACTAACACATAAACTATGATTTGCCGAACAGGGGCGGACAGATGAGAAATCGCAGGCTGAGCGAGCAGCGCCGCCGTTAATGCGCGCTCTCAACGCGGCGCTGATCGGCCAAACGGCTGAGGCAGCAGGTAAGCGCGGGTCGTCGGGTATTGATGTATCGATGCCCCCCCCCCCCCCCCCCCCCCCCATCCTTGCACTCTTGCTCTCATTTTTTTGGGCCACTACACCCTCAGGTGCTGGGAGGGACGCGTGGACGTGAGTCCATCTGCCACTGGCCCAGCGAGACCATTAGTCCGCTGTGTCACAATTCGAAAGGGTGGGGGGAGTGGGGGGGTGTATCGACAGTCCGGCTGGGGGCGATCGATAGGCACAGATCTCCCCCCCCCCCCCGCGCAATCTATGGTAATGCGCCTTTCGGCGAGTGGAAACGCTGCCGTGTCGTGTCATGTTGCGTAGCCGCGTCGACCCTCCGTCTCCCAACCTCGCGAGAGAAGCGAGAGAGGGTAAAAAAGAAGCGTTTGATCGCAGAACGGGAACATGGGTGAGTCAGCGAGAGGAGGCGGGGCCTGATTGATTGAACGGAGCGACAGATGCGTCAGCGGACGGTTCCACTGTTCCGCGCTTACATGTTTCTCCCCGTCAGAAAACTTGCGAGTCTCTTGCTCAGCGAAAGGCTGAAAGGCGGAGGCCAGGCCAGGCCAGGCTCAACCCCCCCCCCGCCCCACCCCCCCCCTTCACATGCAGCGGCCAACAGGGTGGGACCTCCATTACCTAAACACGCTGCAATCACTGGAGCGGGCTCTCGGGACTATCCCATGTGATGTCACCCAAGTAATGTGCAGTCACTGAGCAGGGACAGAGCCAGACTCCCCCCCCCCACCCCCCACCCCTTCTTGCAGTATTGTGCCTCCTTTTTCCCTTTTCATGTCAAGTGCTCCTGAGTGGGAACACTTGGGAGGCCGACCTGATAATGGTTTGGTCCTCGGGGCCAAAAAACCGACATCTGTGTCCCTACGTCCGTCCTTCCGTCTGTCCGTCCCTCCGTCCGCGCTGTCAGGAGAGGACACGTGAGCGGAGCCTCTTTTTGTGTTTGCTCAGATGCCTGAAAGGACGACCCGCAGACGTTCGCTGTGGTATGACAAAACCAGCGTCCGAGCTTTATATGTTAAAGAAAGAGAAAAAAGCCAACGCAGCGCCTTGGAAAGAGAGCCGAGGCTGTCGCGTTCACAGGCCTGGACGCAGGAATCTAGGTCGAAACCCGTCACACAGCTTGTGTCGTCATGGAGATAGGACGGGGAAGTCTCCCCCGGAAACGTGCGACCCGAGCCCTCCGTCACCAGGCTGCCAAAACTGCACAGAAAAGGCCCCGCCCAGCCACCGACCCTGAACCTTAGCGCCAAACCACGACGCCAAGATGCGGCAAACGTGGTCAAACATCACGAATACTTGAGGCCAAAAACCTTCTGTGATTTCTTCAAGCGTCAACACCTTCACAGGAAGTTAGGAGCCCGAGCGTGAGCCTGTCAAAAGTGTCCGAGTAACACGCAGAATACTGCCGAGCGGTGGTGGCGGTGAAGCCGTCTTCCTTTTTTTAATTGGTCGTAAAAACGTACCGAGGAGGAGAACAGCCACATGATTGGCTAGGAACAAAGTAAACACACACAGTTTCCAGGCGGAGCTGGGAGCTGTGGGACTTTGTCTCACCCAGGAGTTGTCGCTCGCTATCACTGTTAAATAGTTTTGCAGTCAACAGTCAAAGCTCATCACTTTGTGATTTTTCACCATTTATTTGCCCAGTGTTTGAAAACCTCGGCAGTCTTTGACTTGGACACAAAGAGCAGGATCCCCTCCTGTCACTCAGTTCGGAGGATCTACAGAGCTGCTGTGAGCGCTCCCCAATGTCGGGAGGGTCGGGGTGGGGGAAGGGGGGGGGGCGGGGGTATCCAGTGGGCCGTGCACGACCCTGAACACTGGCCTTCCTGTTGGATGGCGGGGATGCGACCCTGCAGCCGGGGAGGAAGGGGAAAGAAAGAAAGACAGTTCTGTTGCGAGGCCTGGCTCGTCTTGTCACCCCGGCGACATGAATGTGAGCGACACACACACACACACACACACACACACACACACACACACACACACACACACACACACACACACACACACACACAGATCGGTGATAGCACTGGCTTTTAATAAACTGCAGCAGTGTGTGTGTGTGTGTGTGTGTATGTGTCTGTCTGTCTCGGTGTCTTCACGTGCGTGTGCAGCTTGCTGAAAGGTTCTGGGCGTGTGATTGATGGGAGCTTTAGCACAGTAAACACATGCACAGACACACACACACACACACACACACACACACACACACACACACCTACACACACCTACCTCACATAGTGGAGGTGGGTGGAGAGAGGGGTGGTCACATGCAGCAATGCTCGGCTAACATTATTCATCCTGTGTTCATCTGCGCGAGCTGAGCCCACCACTGCCCATATTGATGAGCCAGGCGGTGTGTATTAGTCACTTTATTTACATGACCACACACACACACACACACACACACACACACACACACACACACACAGAAATAGAACGCACATGAATGCAACCACTATGAGACTACAAGCAAGGAGAATGATGGCAATTTAGCGCAACGGGCTCTTTTCTCTTTTCCTTTCTCTTCTTTGCACTTTTTTTCTACATGTGTTATTTGGATGATGGGGTGATTCAGAGTGAAAGAGGCAGGGAGAGGAAGGCTGAGAAGAAGAGAATGGAGGGAGGGAGGGAGGGAGGGAGGGAGAGACAGAAAGAGAGAGAGAGAGAGAGAGAGAGAGAGAGAAAGCGGCGGGCAGCAGGGAGGAGGAGAGGTTATTTTGGAGTCTCTGAACTGTAATCACCACCTACAGCTGCTTCCTCCCAGGTGCTCCAACTGGACATCAACACAGAGCGAGAGGGAGGGAGGGAGGGAGGGAGAAAGTAAAAGAGAACAAAAAAGAGACCAAAAGAACCAACAGGAACGAGAAAGCCCCACCAGAACGAGTGTGTGTCAATTACAGCGAGTTTCCATTTACCACCCCGTAACGTAGCAAACACTAATATCTGTGTTTCTGTTTCATTTTTTGCCCCCCCCCCCACCTCACGCACCCACCTGCTGGTTGCCTGCAGGTCGTGTCAGGGGGGAGTTTTATTGAGGTCCCAAGAGGAAGTCACGGGGGCTTATCACGGTGCCGACACGACACTTCCAGTACCTGCCCGAGGAGACAGGATGGTGACTACTGTCAGAGGAAGGCGGTGAGTGTGCGACAGACCCACTGAGAGACAGTGGGGGGGTGACTCGCCGCAGTCAGCTGACCTCAGTCTGTGGTCTCACCTACTCTTAGTCATTTATTTAGCTCTGCAGATTACTGATTGGACGGACGAACCACGTCCAGTTGTCTGGACAGACTGATGACTTTCACACGCAGCACGCAGGAAAGCCAAGCCAGTCGCATTTTCCTTACAGTCACTGATACTCGTGGCGATGGGAAGAGATGCTCACCCAAAAGAGGCAACTTCATGACATCGCTTGTTTAATCACAGAAGAAGAAACTGTCTGGAGCGCCGAGACGCTGAAATAATCCCGGTGAAGATCTCCAAGGAGACCCGGCTCCATGGGGGGAGGGGGAGAAGCCCTCCCCAGATGGAGCTGGGGGGGGGGGGGGGGTTAGACACGGCAGAGGTCAGAGTGAAGACATCTTTCACCTTTGGCCTCTAAACCTTCGCAAGTGCTGACAAACGGCGAATTTGGAGAAACCTTTGCGCCGCGCCGGCCGGGCTGCCAGAGGTCACTGTTAACCTGGCGTTTGCCCTTTGCTCCCCAAAAGATCTAATCAGCTCTTTTTTGTCCCTTTAAAGCGCGTACAAGAGCTGCGGACACACAGTGATAAAGGGAAGGTGGTGGACAGGAGAGCAAGAGCGAAACCTGACGAGACAAAAAGGTCAAAAATGTTGTTGTTCCAGCTGCAGAGGACATTTCTGTGGTGTTCCTGTGACTCAGGCAGCTGTGAACTCCCCTCCAACGATCAATCCCTGTTTTTTTCTTTCGAAATCAGCACAGACAGCGTTGACGAAGAGGGTAGAGGCAGAATCCCCCCCCCCCGCCCCCCGCCCCCGAGATTGCCCAAGCGTGTGCCGGACACCTCGGAGAACACCGGCCACACCTCCAACGCGAAGGTGTTCCGGGAGGAACGCGAATCACATGCCAGAGCGACCACGACCGGCTCCTCCAGGATCACTGAACTTCTCACCCTTTCGGGGGGGGGGGGGGGGGGGGGGGGGGGGGGGGGGGGGGGGGGGGGGGGGGGGGGGGGGGGGGGGG
>JASSRZ010012126.1:5820-19249 GCA_032164315.1 Malacoctenus gilli | reverse complement strand
GAGACAGCTCTGTGTTAACTCGCCACATTTGTAATGCTGATGGCCGTGAGGTAGCAGTGCTAATGCGTCAGCGTGGCTAAAAACAATGAGCTAATAGCGTAGATGGGAGTATGTGAACAGGATGCTCATGGGGAACCAACAGTGCTAATGCATAAAGGGGATGCTCGCGATAACCTGACTGTGCTAATGCTAATACACAAAGAGACTCGTCGTGGTGAACCAAAAGTTTTGATGTTTATATGTAGAGTAGACCGTCACAGGAAAGTCACAGTGCTAATGCTCATAGGAACATAGACGAGCACAGTGAGCTGGCAGTGCCAATGCAAATGTGCAACTACTGATGATGACAGTGAGTGATCCAACCAGTGCTCTGTATGCCTGCGCCTCCCCCGGTGTGTGTGCGCCTCCTCCGGTGTGTGTGCCCGCGCCTCCTCCGGTGTGTGTGCGCCTCCTCCGGTGTGTGTGCCCGCGCCTCCTCAGGGTTGTCGGTGGAGCGTCAGCAGGTTTTGGGGGCGCTGGAGCGTCTGCAGGACAAACTGCTGCAGAGGGAGGAGTGGACCCACAGCGACACGCTGGGCAACCTGAAGGACACCCTGCAGAGCGCCCTCTTCAGCCACATCCTGGCAGTGCAGCACTCCATCAGGCAGCTCTCGCACCAGGTGACGCACGACACGTGTCCACTCAAGCCCCTGTGCGGTGTGTGTAGCGTATGTCAGTGGGAGGAAGATGCTCTATCGTCCGGATGTCAGAGGGGGGCGGGACACTGCTGTGTAACGAGGCTGCAGTGGGAGGAAGATGCTCTACGGTCCTGATCCCGGTGCTTCTTGACAACGCGGCAGATTTAGGAGCAACCCGCAGGGGGCGACGGACTGCCGCTTCGGCTGCGAATGCTGATCCCAGGTCTGTCGCTCCAGGCTAACGCTGGCGAGACCGGACCAGCGAGGGACGTCTCCTGGTCTCTCTGCGTCTCCTCTTACCTGTGACCTCCTCTCCCCCCCCCCTCCTCGCCCCTCCCCTGCGCGCCTCCATCAGTATGCAGGAGGCGCCGCCGCCCGTAGCTCCTTCACAATAAACAATCCAGCGCCACATTAGGTTAATGGTGCTGAGGACGGCGGCTTCATATTCTAAGTGCTGTGAAGGTCACGCAGGAGTCCATGAAGGCAGCCTGGCGAGCGGCGAGCGGCGAGGGCCCCTCCCCCGCCGCGCCGTCAGGCAGCCAGCTCCGCCGGGTGAGTTACGGCCCCGTCCAGGCGTATTGATGGCGCGCTGGATCCTGCGCCGTCAGCCCCGCCTCAATAACCGAGAAGTTTCCACAATGTGAGAGGAAAGGTCGTTAATACATTACCTGTTCGGAGGGAGCGCCGCCCCCGGACGCCATCGATCCCCCCCGCCGGCGTCCTTGCAGCGAGGGGCGACTCCCCTTCCTTTGTGCGCGTCCCTCCAGGAGGAGTCAGCTGTTTCGCTTCAGTCCGAACGTCCTCGGCGCCGACTCGGTCCGGCAGCCGCGCCGTTGGTTCGCTCGCGTTCACCCTCGGACGGTGGCGAGCCGTGGGTCGGCTGCCCCAGACCGATGGAGGCGTGGCTTCCCGGCTGCGCCTGGAGGCAGGAGGCGGAGCTCGGAGACCCAACTGGTTGAATCTCGACACGCCAACTTTGACGAGTTCGGGAGCGATGAAACTTTCTGGTCTTGTTTTGGCATCACAGAGGAGGAGAAACTTTAACTGTGTATCATGACTTCCTTCCTCCTCCTCCTCCTCCTCCTGCTCCTCCTCCAGATTACCTCCAGGCCTCCCGACTCCTGCGGTGACTTCACATTCTCCAGAAGAGGTCAGCTGATCTTGAGCGCTGACGGGCCAGTCGGCAGCCTGACCCCGCCCCTCTCTGTCCAGACCAATAGCTCGCCCCACACCCTCCATCAGACTCCGCCCCCTCCAGATCTCCTTCAGCAGTGGATTGCTGCTGCCGCCAAGGTGGGTGGAGCTACCAATCCCCGGCTCGCGCACTGTCCCCTATGCTGACCGCCGACTGCCGCGCGCAGGGCCGTGACACGCAGCTGGTGACCCTAACTCGGCCCCCGTCCGGAGGTCTGGGCTTCAGCGTGGTGGGCCTGCAGCCTGCAGGGGGCAGCGCGAGTCAGGGCGTGTTCGTCAAGCACATTCAGCCCGGAGGAGCTGCTCACAGGTGAGACGGCTCACCTGAGTCGAGGGTCCGACGCGCTGGCGTCGCCCTGGACCCGAGTCCGGCTGCCTGCTCTTCACCTGCGTCTCCCACGAGGTTCCGTTGTGTGCGTGTGCGTGCGTGTGCGTGCGTGCAGGGACGGGCGTCTGCAGAAGCGGGATCAGATCTTGGTGATCAACGGCAGCCCTCTCGAAGCCGGCGTCAGCCAGCAGGGGGCGCTCAGCCTCCTGCAGCAGCAGCAGCCCGGAGACAGCGTGGAGCTGGTGGTCGCGAGGGACCGCCCACCTGACGCCGCATCGTCCCCGCGGGCCCCCGCTGCCGTCACCACGGTAGGGAAAGCCAGATGTGCGAAGTCCGCAGGTGCAGCTGTGAGACGTTCCAGCAGGTCTTGCGAACAGGCGCACTCGGCAGGTTGCGCGTCGGTGGGCTGGCAGCCCCCCCCCCCCTCCCCTCCTGAAATCTGCCCCCCCTGACTGGGACTGGGGGGACGCCGGAGGCCGCCGTCCAGCGTGCAGCCTTCACGGCCGTCTCGTCTTTGAGCCGCTTGGGCCGTTTGCAGTCCTGCTGCGGTGGCGTCCAGGCGCCCTGCCGTCCCCCGCCAGTCGCAGCCTCAACACTTGTTGCGGCTGTTTTGACAACAAGCCGGTGAGGTGTGACGACGCAGGACCTCAGCGTTGAGGGTCGACCCTCATGTGACCCTGAAGCCCACCGGCGTTTCCGCCACAGCCAACCGGGAAGGAGACCAACAGGCTCCCGTCTGCTGGGACACGTGGAGCGTCACGCTGGCCCACTGACGCTCCATAGACCAGGAGACACACACAGAGAGACAAACACACACACACACAGACACATACGCAGCAGCAGCGCGTGTGTGTGTCGTAGAGGTGCCTTTGTGGCCACGCCCCCTGGTCGCAGCGAGCCCTCCTGCGAGTTTGCTGACTGAGACTCGGGATGATTTCTGTGACCTTAAATGAAATCACGTTAGTGCTCCGCTCGCTGCATCACTTCTGACAATCTGCGGTGGAGCCCGAGAGGAGGGACGATCGATGAATGTCGACATGGCGGGGGCGGCGAGGGGGGGGGGCGGGGTGTGGGGTGTGGGGGGGGGGGCGTCAACGTCACGGCGAATCTGTCTGAACTGGCAGGAGGTCACTCTGCTGTTGATTCAGAGTAATTACCTTGAATTCCAGCGTGTCATTCATTCAAGGGGACCGAAGGAAAGCAGGTCCAGACCCAGGCGGTCCCACAGCGGATTCCAGCCCAGCCTGAGACCCGGTGAGACCCGGTCAGACCCGGTCAGACCCGGTCAGACCTGGTCAGGCCAGGTCAGGCCTGGTCAGACGTGGTCAGACCCGGTCAGACCTGGACAGACCCAGTCAGACCCGGTCAGGCCAGGTCAGACCCGGTCAGAGCCGGTCAGGCCTGGTCAGACGTGGTCAGACCCGGTCAGACCCGGTCAGACCTGGTCAGACCCAGTCAGACCCGGTCAGGCCAGGTCAGACCCGGTCAGACCTGGTCAGGCCAGGTCAGGCCTGGTCAGACGTGGTCAGACCCGGTCAGACCCGGTCAGACCCGGTCAGGCCAGGTCAGACCTGGAGACACCACATCCGCACGGGCAGATGAGGAGGTGCGGGCGAAGCCAAGGCGGCCCTCCGTCAGTGCCGCGGGCCAGCCGATCTTTGGCCGCTCCGCTCCGGCGTCGCCTCGGTCACACACTCCCTCCGTGGCGCTTCCTTTAGCTCCGCCCCCTCGTCCTGCTGGACCAAGGCCATGGCCTGCATTCCAGGCCCCAAAGCCTGCTTTGTGTCCTATTGAGGTCACGTTTAACGAGGCTGGGAGCAGCTCGCTTCTCGTATTTATCGGTGGAGCCGAGAGGCCGCGGGTGCGTCCGATTGCTGGGAGCGGAACCAGTCTGCCACCAGCGTGAGACCAGCCGAGTCCGCTTGACGGGCCCAAACCAGTCCGAGAAAGCGGTTGACTGGAATAAAGCTGGGAGGGAACTGGTTCAGCGGAAGCGGCGTTCGACCAGTGTCCCGTCTTCACAGCACGCGTCTCATTCTCAGCGTTACGCGACGGCGCTCCGCTTTCAGCCTGAAGCCTCGTTTAAGGACGCTCCGTCCGTTGCTGATGGCTCTTGTTCCGTACCGGGAATGGTCCTGCAGCCGATCCCAGCAGGGGACAGGAGGACGGGACAGCAGTCCATCACAGAGGGACAGACGAACACACGCGTCCAGTCACACCTGCAGACAATGCGGAGTCTCCAGACCGCCTCCAGCGTGGGAGGAACCGGCAGAACTGAACAGGAAGGGCCCACCTGGCCATCCAGACACCCCTCCCTTGGTTGGGCTGTGGCGTCGGCAGCCTGTGTGGCCCCAGAGGGGCTCCCGGCGGACCTCCGGCCGCGCTCCTCCTCCCGTGCGGACTGCGGTGCGCCCCCTGCTGGTGTCTGCAGCTCCCTGTCGTCTGTGCGTGCGCCGCAGGAGGAGTGGGGCCACCTGGAGGAGATCGAGCTGCTGAGCGACGGATCCGGCCTGGGCTTCGGGATCGTGGGCGGGAGGACGAGCGGCGTGGTGGTCCGGACCATCCTCCCGGACAGCGTGGCCGACCGGGTGAGTCCGCGGGAGGCCGGGCGCTCGAGGGCTCGTCTTGGCTTGCTCTCCTCTGATTGGCTCCCGTCGCTCGCGCAGGACGGACGCCTCCGCACAGGCGACCACATTCTGCGCATCGGAGCCACGCCCACCGGCGGCCTCACCAGTGACCAGGTGGTGAAGGTCCTGCAGGACTGCGGCGGTCAGGTGACCATGCTGATCGCCAGGCATCCTCGCGGGCAACGCTCGGCGGCCCCGCCTCCCCCGGACTCGGCGCCGGTCTCGTCCGCCCCCCCGCAGCGCCGCGTCAGCGCCACGGTCAGTACGGCGGACGAGGCCGCAGAGACGACTTCCGCTCCTGACCTCGCTCGGTCAGGAGCGCGTAGCCGATCAGGTGGTGTGTTCGATTCCAGCCCAACCTGGAGGGCTACGAGATCCACGAGGTCCTGCTGAGCAAAGGGGACGGACAGAGCCTGGGTGTCTCCATCGTGGGACACAACCCCATGACCAGCCAGGGTAAGACCCCGAGACGCAGCGTGGACGCCGACGGCTGGCGGCCAGGCCCCTCGCGTCACTTCCTGTCGCCCCCTCAGATGCGGTGGGCGTGTTTGTCAAACACGTGGTTCCCGGCAGCGCCGCGGACCAGAGCAGGAACGTCCGAGTCCACGACCGGCTCATCGCAGTAAGACGTCCCCAAGCCGTCCCCGGTCCCCTGCCGGGTCTTCCGGCCCGTCTCGGTCACGGTTCGTCCCAGAGCTGGACCGGTCCAGGCTCAGCCTTGTCCCTGCCGTCTTCCTGCACAGCTGGACGGCGTCAGTCTCCACGGCCTGACCAACCAGGAGGTTCTGGAGGTGATGAAGCGGACGGGCCGCACCGTGCTGCTGACGGTGGTCCGCAAGAAGCCCCCGACGGTGGAGAAGTCCCTGGACAAAGGTGCGGCGGTCCAACCTGGACGGAGCGTGGAGGAGGCTGCGTCAGATGGGACGGCGAGGACAGGACGCTTGGACGTGGCAGATGGAGACGGAACTGATTCAGTCCTCCCCCCTCCCCTCCTCCCCCCCCTCCTTCCCCCGTGTCTGTGGTTTTGCAGTTCAGAGGGAGTCGTCTCACGTGTCTCTCAGGAGGTCACTGGAGGTCAAAGCTAGATCATCACTCGTCCCCATGGCAACCAAACATGAACCCTCGTTTCCAGTCACAGCGACGATAACCAGAGGTGTACACACAAGCACGCACGCATGCACGCACTTGTGGGATTCAGTACTACAGGAACCAATTTACTACTGCGTACTGCAGTCGTAGTAATAAAACACCACAGTCCTATTTGATGGTATTGATTGGAGCTGTAACCTTACAGTTGTCTGTCTGTGTCTGTCTGCCTGCCTTGTCTGTCTTCAGCCTCTGAGACGGAGCTCAGGGCTAAGTGGCAGCAGGCTCTGGGACCACAGTATCAAGTCCTGGTGAGTCCACATGATGATGAGGATGGAATCCAGTCCAATCCAGTCCAGTTCCCGAATCCAGTCTCTGTTTTCATGTGTGTTTGTTTTGTGCGTGCGTGCAGGTGGTGAAGCTGGACCCCGTCATCGAGGACGACGCAGAGCTGCAGAGGTCCTCCAAGGTCTCACGGACTTTGGTCTCCCTTTGGCTCCCGTCGGCACGCAAGTGTCTGACGGTCCTTGAACGCCTCTTCTGCTCTGCGTGCAGCTGCTGCCCATTCACACGCTGCGGCTCGGCGTGGAGCTCGACTCGTTCGACGGCCACCACTACATCTCCTCGGTGGCCCCTGGGGGCCCCGTGGACAGACACGGCGTCCTGAAGCCGGAGGACGAGCTGCTGGAGGTGAGATGCTGAGCGGTCACCATGGCAACCCCCTCCGTTCTGCTCCTCCTACCTGTAGAACAGCTGGAACGTTGTGCGACGCTGTGTAACGTTGCAGCCTTTGGCCGTTTGCTTTGTGCGCCCTCTGTTGGCGTCCAGGTGAACGACACGCAGCTGTACGGGAAGTCCCGCAGGGAGGCGGTGTCTTTCCTCAAAGAGGTTCCTCCTCCGTTCACACTGGTCTGCTGCCGCCACCCCGCGTCGGACCTGGAACCTGAACCGGATCCTGAACCGGAACCCCAGCCAGAAGCTGCGTACGGACCAGGGAGAGCCTCCGGAACCGGACCACATGAGGTACCAGGAACTGTGCGCACGCCATCAGACTTCATGCGAACGTCGAGGTCGTCAGTGTGTGTCTGTGCTTCAGGAGCAGGTTCCTCCTGCCCAGGAGGTGCTGAAGGAGGACAGGAGCTCCCAGGGCCCGGAGGAGCAGGCGGACGATGTTGAAGACCAGGAGGAGGAAGAGGAAGAGGAGGAGGAGGAGGAGGAGGAGGAGCTGGCTCTGTGGTCTCCCGACGTTCAGGTGTTGGAGCTGCAGAAGGAGAGAGAGCGAGGCCTCGGCTTCAGCATCCTGGACTACCAGGTGAGTCCGGCAGGGCGTCGCCAGCAGGGCGCAGCATCACTGACTCCGCCCACTGCCGCGTGCCAGCGAATACTGTGACGGAGTCGGGAACGAAACGCTGCGCAAAACGTAACTCGCCGCCATTTTCTTGGTTTCCTCTTGGCAATGAATCGTTTATCGCTCGCGTAACGTTGCCCATCCTACAAATGCAGCTTCCTGTTCCAAACCGTCCACGCCATAGAGCATCTTCCTCTCACTCCCTCCGTAACGGGACGAGAACGTCTGCTGCGGTTTCAGCTCGGGTTTCCGTCTCAGCGTTTCACCTCAGACCGGCCTGAACTGGAGCCGCAGCAGCTTGAAGGCACGGCGCCGCGCCGCGCCGGCAGGCCGCCGCCGCCGCCAGCGCCAGCGTGTTTCCCGTGCGTGCCTGCAGCCAGCTTGTAACTGTAACTGTGTGTCTGAACGTGGCGGCCGGTGATGTTTGCGAGCGATACGGGAGCAAAAAGTTCCGTGTGAAGTATTTGAGGGTAAGAGTTCCTGCGAAATACTCGGAGTATATTTGTGTGTTTGAGAGGAACTTGAGGGAGTTTGAAGGTCTGCAAGTTTGCGAGCGGTTCGTCTCCAAACCTCCAGCAGGTCGGTGTTTTGGCAGCGCTCGCGCCTCCTCCCGTCTCCTCTCGCTGCGCCTCCTGCTCGTCTTTTTCCGGAGGATCCTGTAGGCGTGAAGGACGGCGCTCTGACTCCTCTCCACCTGTAGCCATCTTCCTGCCTCTAAAAATATGCCGCCGCTTTCTTCTGCCAGCCTCCGACTTGGCACGGCCGCTTGTTGCGCGGCGCCGCCGAAGCCCCGGGTCTCACGTCGGGGATTTCACCGCGCGAACGTCTCCTCGCGCTCAGGCGGCTCGGGCGGCTCGGGCCGCCGGGCGCCGCTCGCCGCGAACCGCCGTCACCCGGGCGAAGTCCGCTACCGCAAAAGTTAGTTGGCCAACTTCGGTCCTGCCGACTGCGGCTGGAACGGCGCCACCCGCAGGCCGCCTGCCTCATCACACCTTCATGTGAGAAACGCCACGGCACACAACTATAAATGTGGCCTGAGTGATGGTGATTGTGGTGGTGATGATGATAATAATAATAATAATAATAGTAGTAATAGTAGTAATAGTAATAATAAAGGTATTAATGATAATAATATTAATAATAATAATAATAGTAATAATGTTATTAATAGTATTAGCAATAGTAATAATAAAGGTATTAATGAAAATAATATTAATAATAATGATAATAATAATAATTATAAGAATAATAATAATAATGATAGAAAATGTAGCAATAATAATAGTGATGATGGTGATATTAATTATAATTAATAATGTAATTGGTGAAATAATGACAAAACCTGTGTGTGTGTGTGTGTGTGTGTGTGTGTGTGTGTGTGGCCGCATTTTCTCTGTATGGAGAAACGTTGTTCTTGTCGTCGTTGGGGCCGATTTCAGGATCCTGCCACTCATTTTTCTGGATCAATCTGGATGAATGTTGCACCCAAAAACCAAAAGTGTTTCCGTTGAGTTTATTTCACATGAAAACCAATATATTTACAAGACTTGTGTACTTGTATTCCATAAATATCTACACCTGTCGCAGTGACCCACTCGTCAGGACAATCGAAGAAGCTGAAATTCAGGTCGCACCTTCGTTCTTCAGATAAAGTCGGCGGCGGCAACGATCCGCTGTCCTCCTCGTTTGCCTTCTTTGTCTCCTCGCCGGTGTTGCGGAGGCTCCTGCTGCCGGCTTGTCTCTGCTGCCCCCTGCCGGTGGCAGCGCGTCACTGAACGTGGCGCTGAAAGGTCCGGTGGGTGGCGGTTCGGGCGTCCCGTTCAGTCGCAGAGGAGCGGTCGTGTTCTCGTGGTGGTGGTGGTGGTGTTTGTTGCGTCTGTGTGGCTGAAGGCAGAATAAAGGAGGACGAGCCGACCGGTGGGACTGAGAGGCTGGAGGCGGGAAAGCCCGAACCTCCTGCGGACCTCTTCTCCGGCACTAGGAACCTTTCGTGCGCCTCCTTCGGGCTCTCCGGCCCTCCTCACCGTCTCTCTGCACCTCCTGTCCAGGACCCGCTGGACCCCGGTGGCTGCGTCATGGTGATCCGCTCGCTGGTCCCCGGCGGTGCGGCAGAGTGTCACGGCGGCTTGCTGCCCGGCGACCAGCTGGTGTCCGTCAACCAGACCGAGCTGGACGCGCTGTCCCTGTCCCAGGCCGTGGCGGTCCTGAAGTCTGCCCCGCCGGGCGCCGTCCGGCTGGGCATCCGCAAGCCCATGGCGGTGAGTCGCAGCTTCTGCCGTCGCTGCCGGTTCCTCCTGGAACGGGAGCTCCCGTCGAACGCCGCGCGGTTCTGTCCAGGGGGCGAGTCCGAGTCCGAGGTCTGGCCACGCGGGGGCCTTTTCTTTCAGGTCCTAGTCTAGCTCTAGGTTCCAGATCCAGGCCCCGTCCTGTTTTGCAGGCCTCGGAGGGTCCGTGGGGCCTTCAGAGGGACTGGGGGGGGGGCAGGAGCCTTCAGGTCTGGTTCTCTTTCAGGTTCCCAAGTTTGTAGGATCTTTGACCCCAGAGTCTCAGACCTGGTTTGGGTGTTAGTGGGTGGAGTCCTCTTCCTCAGTTTTTAGGAACCTTTCAGGACCTTTCGCACTGGTTTAGATCCTCCACGGTGGTTGCGAGGGTTCTCCGGCCGCAGACCAAAGGGGACTTTTTTGTGCGTTTCCCATCCGTCTGTTGGTTCCAGTTCCAGAGACTCTGATGTTGTGGATGCGTTTGTGTTGATCCCTCTGTGCTGTGTTGTGTTTGTGTAGATGGAGGCAGCAGAGAGCAGCCCAGGAGAGCCTCAGGTAACACACACACACACACACACACACACACACACACAGAGACAGACAGACAGACAGACACACAGACTCTGTGTGTCCTTTGTGTCTCCGTCTGGCTTTGTCTCCCTCTGTCTGTCCGTCCCCTCGTCCCTCGGTCCGCCTTCGTCTCCGTCTCCTCCCGGTCCGCGGTCGTTCTGTTGGACGTCTTGTCCTGGTAAAGCTCCTCCGAGCTCCTCCTTTGACCATGTGTCCTCTTTTCCCCTCTTTTTGCACCTTCTCTCCTCCATGTCTCCTTTGCTCTTTCATCCCCCCCCCCTCCGCCCCCCCCTCCCCGCCCCCCATCTGAGAAACGCTGACTCAGCCGGATGGCTGAATGCTATAAAGTGCTCCATCAGCTCAACCAGCAGCATCTCTTAAGTGAATCCAGGAGGAGGTGTTGGAGGAGGGCGGGGCTGAAGACACTCGGGGTTCATTCGGTACTGCAGTACTCGGTTACTGCTGTACTCGCCTCCTGCAGTAACTCCGAGTACAGTGTCTTGGCGACCTTCACTTGCTTCACACCAAGCTTTTCACTTCCTTCTGCAGTAAAAGACGGAGCTGGACTGTCCTCCGACTCCTCCTGTCGTCCACTGAGTCCTCCCCTCCTCTGCTCTCCTCTACTCTACTCTACTCTACTCTACTCTACTCTACTCTACTCTACTTTTCGGACTCGACTGTGTTCTGCTTCCACCGTCGGCTGTGTTCTACTAGATTCTTTCCCTCTGAACCACTGACACCGCTCTTTACTGCATTCAGTCCCTCTGTATTTAAGTCCTCTGTCCTCTATTGTCTTCTACCCTCCTGTACTCCCCCCCCTCCCCCCCCTCCTCCCCCTCCCCCCCCCCCTCCTCCTCTCAGTTTTAATGGCCCCTCATCACTCTCCGGAGGCGTTTCACAGCTGGCCGCTCTCTGGTCGTTTCCTCGCGCCGCGATGTTACTCGAGCGCCGGTTTGCTGTCTGTCACGGCGGCCGCTGACCAGAGAGAGACCTCGTTAGAGTCCACAGCTCGTTAAGTTTGAGAGGAGGAGGAGGAGGAGCCGAGAGGAGGGCGAGGAGGAGGAGGAGGTGCTGGCGAGTTCTGCTCCTCTGCAGGCGACACGCTCAAACTTTGACGTGCGTTTGCGCTTCATGTGTCGAAACTTTGTGCGCGTCGTGCTATCCCGTCAGTTGCGTTGCCGCCGCCGCCGGAACCAGTCGGAACCGGTTCGGCGTGGGTTCCCGTCGGCCCGTCCGAGCCGCTGGCAGGAGGTCGGGGGTTCGACTCCCTCCCGCCTCGCTGGAGGCGCGAGGGTCGGGCCCCGCCGCAGTGACGCTCGGCGCGGCCGGCCCTCATCGTCTAATGGTGGCAGCGGGAGGTGACGGCGGCTTTCAATCTTGCGGGACGGAGGCGGAGCGGTCAGCGCGGCGCTCATCCGTCCGACGGCGGCCTCATCACTCGGCCCAAATTAAAAGCGGGCGGCCGAGTCCTTGAGGACGAGGCTCGGCGGATGGAAATTAACCTAAGTGTTGTCATTAATATTTGGCGGCGCGACTAATGTCTGTGTCGTAATGTCGAGAACAGGATCTCCCGGCGGATCTGCTGAGGAGGCTCTTTGGGGACTCGGACGAACCTTTATGCGTTCGCAGACCAAGGCTAATCTGCAGATTTACTGCTGCTGCACTTTCCCCGCCGCAGCTCTCCGCCTTCGCTCGCGCTCCCAGCCTCGGCCTCGCTTCCGGCACGCCGACGCGGCCGGCCCCGGGTCGCCTCGGCCCGGTTCCGCCCTTCGTCCCTTTCGAACGCTCTCCGAGGTCCTCGGAGGTCAGCGAAGGCTCTCCTCGGGTCAGTGAGGGTGGCCGAGTTCGCGCGAGGCGGAGAAACGCGCCGCCGACATGGCCGACCGAGCCCGCCGCTGCATTACGAGACCCGGTTCAGGTTGTTTTCGCGAGCGGCCGAGAAGCGACGTCGGAGCTGGTTTGACGCGTCTTCCTCCTCCTCTGCCTCCTTCAGGCTCTCGGGGAGGGTCCCCATCTCCCTGGAGACGCTCAGCAGGAGGAGCAGGAGGAGCAGGGGGAGCAGGGGGAGCTGGTCCTGGAGCGAAATCTGCCTGGACGCACCTCCTCCTCCTCCTCTCCTTTCTTTGACCTGTCTGTGATGGCGGAGGAGGACTGCAGGGAGATGGCGGTGGACGAAGAGGAGGAGGAGGAGGAGGAAGGAGCGGACACCGTCGCGGCGCTCCACAGAAAACCGCCTCCGACCTGGGAGGAGTGGAAGCTCTGCTCCTCCAAAGAGGAGGTGAGCAGCAGGAAGCTCCTCAGCGCTGCATTCACACCGTCGCCACGCCGACACGGCCTGCCGGAGGCCGCGGCTTCGGCGGTGGGCTGGCGCGCTCGCGCAGCCGTTCCCGGAGGCGGGACGAGAGCGATGGCGGCCCTCCCGAACCTTCGGCCTGCGGCGCCACTTGGTCCTGCGCTTGGTTTGAGGGACTTCCGCAGGCCGCCTGCGATACCGCCAGGACCCACCAGGGGGCCGCCGCCCACACTCGGGCCATCGCTGGCACAGCGATGGCTTGCGTTGTGTAAAATTGTGTGCTTCAATGTGTAGAAATTGTTGACGTT
The DNA here is from genome assembly GCA_032164315.1 of Malacoctenus gilli. Lineage (NCBI taxonomy): Eukaryota > Metazoa > Chordata > Actinopteri > Blenniiformes > Labrisomidae > Malacoctenus > Malacoctenus gilli. The sequence goes on along the minus strand of JASSRZ010012126.1, from coordinate 6,557 downwards.
GTGTATTGTTTGTGTTGTGCATTGTTTGGGTTGTGTAGCAATTGTGTGTTTGTGTTGTGTAGCAGCAGCGCAGACAGCAGCAGGATGAAGAGGAGATGCAGAGCATCACGTCTGATGGTGAGAAGTCGCTTTCATCTCCTGAAAGTCTTCAGCAGGACAATATTGTAACTCTGCGCGCGCCTGTGTGTGTGTGTGCGCGTATGCTTGCGTGTGTGTGTGTGTGTGTGTGTGTGTGCGCGTATGCGTGCGTGTGTGTGTGTTCCAGGCTGCAGGGACGCTGAAGCAGACTCCGAGTTGACTCTGACTGACACGGATGCTGAGTCAGTACCTGCAGCTCCTCCTGCACCTCCTCTTCCTCCTCCTCCTCCTCCTCGTCTCCCTCCATGTCTGATCCTTATGTCCTTCTTCAGCACTTTTTACCTGTTCCTCCTCTCCACCTCCTTTTCCTCCTCCTGCTCCTCCTGCTTTTCCTCGGCCTTACGTTGCCCTCTGCTGGTGCTTTGCCGGAACGCCACGTTCGTTCGAGTCGCACCGAGAGCCCGACGTCCACAAACACGGCGTGCGAGTCTTCCGGCTGAGACGGACGACAAGACGTCCGACGGCCCGTCCCCACGTTGGACATCCAGAAACCAGGAGAACCTGGCAGAACGCCCGGAGAACCCGACAATGCGGGAATGCGGCTGAAGGCCTTTTCGACCACGCGCACAGAAAGGAGTAGAAGAAGTGAAGCTGCCCTC
>JASSRZ010012059.1:0-27777 GCA_032164315.1 Malacoctenus gilli | reverse complement strand
CATCATTGAGTAAAGCAAGTTTCCACTCTACTGATAGTGAATAGATAAATGAAAATATTTTTTGAATAATTATTTTTCGTTTGATGGCTTTCCATATTGCTTTTAATGATTTAAAAAAATCTTCGAATGCTATGTTGTTCAGAATCAGCAATTTGTTTCCTGGTTTATGATAAGATCTGAATGTGACAGCAAAATGGAATGAATTACAGTCCTTTATTGAGTTTTTAAACGTAATTGTTCTTTGAATCTTAAAGTTGGACACCTGATCAAAATGTAAGGGGGTCATGTTTCAGACACAATCCCCATGCCAAAGGGTTTAAAGCTCCCCTTGGTTTTTTGAATTGGGCAGAGAGTGTAGAGTTCTTGGTGAGAGGCTGGAAATACTTGATGAATATATTGACATATTATGGATATGGATCAACATGGACACCCTGATGTTGATCATTCTAGAGCAGTTCCAGCATGAGCGGTATGTCTGCATCTTTTACTTTAGCCAGGATCACTTAGAGCTCCTCTTTAATTCAATTAGGGCATCAGGTAGGGATTTCAGATTGTGTTTTTACAATGTGTTTTTTCACTATGTATACATATGATCCGGGGTAACTGTATGTCAAAATGTGCTGATTGTTTTTTTAAGGGGGCTGGAATAACAGATGGCTTCTGCCATCTGGTGGTGCGGTGTGGTGTGTCTCCGAGCACATCAGGAAATGTAGCAGCACAAGATGAGACTAATGTCCCTGTCTTCTTCAGAGCTGTCCTCTTCTCCAACAGCAGAGGAATATGAGGACATTCCATCCCCTTTTGTCAACGTTTCTGCTTTATTTTCTGACCATAGCTGTCTACCAACCTGCTTTGGTGGTCTTTTTGACAATGCACTGGTGTTCATCTCAGAGTTTGTTGTTCGTCAGATTGTCAAAAAGCTAACCAGTGATGTGTCACCGTCTGGTGACTGATGCTGTACCTGCATCATTCGATAAGAGCTACCACTTGCTCACTCAAAAAAAACAAGGCAGGGCTGATGATTCTGTCTGAGGGGACTATAGAAGTAATCAGATCAGCTGAGCGTTTTATTCGCCAGTAGATGTCAGGGCAAGCGGTCAAAGTGGCCTTGAATGAAAATTCAATTCAATTCAATTAAATCCCATTCCAATTCAATTCAATTCAATTCAATTCAATTCAATTCAATTCAATTCAATTCAATTCAAACAGCTTGTGTGAATTGACACTAGGCTGAGGAAAGATCCGATGAAAGCTTATTCAGGTGATCCTTGTTTGAGCTCATGAGACAAATTTCTGCTGAAGCTGGCCAGTGCTGATGAGACACTCAAAAAAGTTAAACGCAAAGTGAATAATCAAAAAAGACATTTGCCAAATGCAGATAACAGTGTGTGGATGTTTGCTTATTTGTGCTTTGTTTGTTACAGTAAGTTTCATCTCTCTGTATTCTGAGATTGTGCATTTTTTCTGTTTACATTTAAAAATCGTAAGGTCAAGAAGCACTTTTTATTGAAATGCAATGGTGCCCTGTCTGATCTAAGTGGGCCTGTTAAGGCCCAAGGCTGACCTGTTTGTTGGTAGGTGGCATTTGTTAGTGTACATTTCACTACTGCATTGTAAAAATATTTTGCTTCATATAATTTCAGGTGAAGGCATTGAATATCGCAACATTTGTGTGGCAATGGAGAACATTGAGGAAGACTAACTGAAGCGGAGCTGCAGTGTTTGTTTTTATTTACACATTTACATGTAAATTGTATGGTGGGGAGGTGTTTGCTCTGTCATGTTGTTCCCCCGCATCACAGCAGAAGTGAATTATCAGGCATCTTCTTTCTTCTGCATTTCTTAATCAATGCTTCACATCAACTAGTCAGAATGAAGAAGCAGATTTTGCTTTGTCATGCAACACAATTTTTTTTTCCACTAATTAGCAAACTACAAAGTCACCCCAAAATAATATTGGGTTAGACCTTCACTGACAGTAAAAGCACACTAAAAAGGTCTTTCTAAAAGACAAGATGTAATCCAGATTAAATGGGCAGTTGAAACAAAACATTGTGACATTCCTTTTGTCAGGGGCTGAAGTTGTGGACTCGGTTGCATGACAGACACAGCATGAACTTGATAAAGGTTGATTTTATTCAACAGCAAGTCAACAGTCCAGAGTCCAATAAGCAGCAGAACACCACGTAGATGACCCAGAGTTGTCGTCAGGGACAGGCAGGGGTCAGAAACACAACGGAGAATCCAGGGAGGCAATGCAATCCAAATTCAGTGGACAGTCCAAGGGATCATACACTGGGCAAACAATGTCACTGGGCAGACAAGCTCAGGATTCCAAAAGACAAACAGGTGGGTACACAGCACTAACGCAAGAACGGAGGCTCATTATTACTGGCGAGAAAAAACAGAGGAACTGGCACCAACAGAAGCCCACATGTATGCTCGGAGCACCAGGTGAGTCTCATCACAGGCACAGGTGCAGCACGTTAGACAGGAGGTGAGGAAGTCAAGGAGCCTGCAACAATAGACGGGGTGAGCTACCAAAGTAAAACAGGAAACAGACAGCGCAGAAAGATGGCACAAGACAAAAATGCCTTTTCACTTCCTTATTTAAAAAGCAGATCCCTCCCTCCATCAGAACTGAGGAAATGCAGTTGCACGAAAGATTGAGTGACAACACCACTTATACAAAAGTGCACCAGACCTCTTATTGTGTTCATTACTGCAGTGTCTAACCAGCATCAAGTTCTCTGACAAAGCAGGTAATCGTGTATTTCTTATTATTGTGCCAGGTCTTAATGGCAAGAAGGACTGTGGAATAATTTATGCAGACTTATGTATGTTTGTCTTCCTCATTGCTCACCGATACTGCGCCTATAAAAAGGGGGAAGCAAAAAAAACCCCAAAGGAACAAAAGTTTGTATTCTCATGAGTTTTCATGGCATTCTCTAAATTGAACTGATGTGTAGTGTGTGGGTGTTTTTCTCCGTCACATGTTCAGATCCTCCAAACAGCAGCAATAAAGGTGAGAAAGGCTGCCGTCTGGTAAAGTGAACAGTGATGTGCTTTAATAAGGCGTGGTTTTAAATCTGTGATGGGATAATTTGTGACTGTATTGATGTTGCACTCAGATGCCTGGATTCTCCTGGATGTTGCTTGCGGCGATCTGTTGCTCGCAGCAGCCGCTGCTGCATGCTGGCAACTCATTTACTGCTGTGGACCAGAACAGTCTCGCCAAAATTGTTGACCAAATCTATGAGAAGTAAGCTTAATTTCTCCCGTTTGCACTGTTTATTGCCAAATGCACGGACTCCGTTTTCCCCAACACTGACAATTTTAACATCAAACTATTTAGCAAGTTTAAGCTCATCAGAGTATTTTGCAATAACTGCTTCATAAGATTTTTGATAACAAGTTAAATGAACTGTTCATGTGTTATTGTTTTCACAGCTACCGAGGAAAACACATGTTCAGTTTGGCAGTGAGCATCCCATTGAAGGAGAATACAAAGCACGGTTATGATGTTGACCAAGTGTTAAGCGCTGAAAATGGCAACGAAGTGAAAGAAGCAATAAAAAATGGTCGTCAAGTCTACAAGAAAGACAGGATAGTCGCAGCTGAGTTTCAGAGAAAGAAAGGCAAAACTGGAGACGATATCCACGCAGAGTACCGAGTTCTGAAGAACTTTGATGAATTGCTCAACAAAAACTTCAACTACAATCAGGACTTGTTAGTTTTTTATGTTCTGGGATCTCCGTGTTACCATAAATGTACTGATGAAGATCATACAGATAATATCATTCAGTATTTAGATCAGATTAAGAAGTGGAAACATTATGCATTTGTCTTTACACACGTTTTCCAATCCAAAAATCCCCAGAAAGCAACCACTGTAGAGCAGCTCAAGGTAGCGCTTGAAAATCTTGGGAGTGGATCTCGGGGTCTCGGCCTTAAAAACATATTCCGATGTGAAAAGTCAGGTGGAGCCATGGAGTGCACCAGCTGCTCTCGTAATAATCACGTCGCACAATATTGTGTGTCTGAAGAACGTGACTCCAGCCCAGACCTTGGCAGCTCTCCTTTCATCATGGACTCACAGCAAGACTCCAGGGAATTGCCGTCACCTCGCGGTTCAAGATCAAGAGTTTCTTCAGTGGTCAACTGCGGAGAAGGAAGTGAAGATAAAAGCAGTCAGTCTCAAGCTGACAGTGGTGGCAAAAAGAAAAGAAACCGAAAAGAGCGAGGCAATAAGCTAAGTGCTAACAAATGTGGAGCTGGTTTGCCCTCACAAGGAGATTTCAGCAGAAACCCTGGAAGCATCCCAGCCAGGGGTCAAATTGGCGCAGGAAGAGGTGAAGCAAGGAAAGTTGGTGGACGTAGATTTGGCAAAAAACGTAGGAGGATGGGAAATAAGCAGAAGGGCAACCGGAGTCAGGCGAAAACGAAAACCAGTAAGAAGGTGAGAGCACCACAGAGTGGAGGGGCTCGAGGGGGCGGCCTGAGAGAGTCAGGCAGCTTCAAAAGAATGAGGAAGGAACGACTGAGAGCAGGAAGGAAGAAAACCAGGAGTTCACAGAGGCCAGGGTCAAACCCGAGAATCAATCAGCCTCAAAGGAGGAGGAAGTTGAGGAAGAAGGGGAAGCAGAAGAGACGAGGAATCCTTTAGTGGAACAGTGAGGTGGGATAATTGGAGAGGCAGTGCAGCTTTTGCAGGTTTGGTTTGTTATGATTAAAGCCAGAATCTGCTAGTTGCCAATAATACTCTGTGTGGGTAACTTGCTAGCTTCTTTTAAATAAAGGCTTTCAGTAAATATATCTGTGCACACCGCTGTATATCTTGGCACAGCACCCTGGTATACTCAGTGAAAGAGCTCTCTGCTCTATCTTTTGCTTCATTTTTTTGAAATTATGCATTTCACATCTGAGTATTTGAATCGAAATGTAATAAGCAATAATCTCACCCGTTAAATTACTTTCGTAATAAGTTGTGTTGGCTCAAACTTTGTTTCTGTAACTCAGCCAAGTGTAAAGATTTGTTCTAATTAAAGCTTGCCTCAGCAAATATTTCAACCTGTGACTCAGTGTGTAGCATGATCATATTTATTTTGCAAGTGAAACCAGTTGGTGGATCAACAACAGTTCCTTTAAAAAAAAAAACAAAAAAAACCATAAAATATCATCTGATATGGTGTATAACACCAGGCCCTTATTTTAAAAGATTTCCATTCTTATCATGGTGGGCCCTAGCTCCAAAGGGGAAATAGCAGTGAAATAGTGTAACAATGACAAACAGTTCTGTATTGCAGCCATAGTGAAGACCGATTTGACTACTTATAAACGATACTTAGCAGCCCACTTCTGCTCTGATCATGGGACATAACGGGCTTTTCTTTCTTTTAATGACATCGAGACTGAACAGAACCCTCCTAGCTGCGCCATGCCAACATCCAGGTGTGTTTACGTTTATGTTTCAAAACTTAAATCACAGCTTCATACTGTGATGATTCAAGGAGCAACTCAAGGAGAAAAAAGGGGGGGGGGCACTTTGCGGTGACGCTTGGCGCCTCCTTTCCCTGGACCTTTGCCTAGTTAACCGCTGCCAGCCATCGTAGTCATCATAGATATTATGGTAATCACTTTTAACCATAGACATTGTCAGAGGCACAGACCTAGAGGCGTGCCTTTTCTTCTTCGACGTTAAGTTGTCTTTTTTTTTGTTACATTTCAGCGCACGAGCGCCACCTAAATAAAAACAGCAAACAGGACATTTTCCAACTACTTGAACAGCCATGGGTCGAAAGCCTGAATTTATTGTCTAAGCGACGAAATTGAATCATTCAATCAGTTCCGTTAATTCCTTGGATAACTTGTTTGATCACTTTTGTTACTTATTGAATATCATCTTGTTCCAGTGTCATTTTAATGCACTGTATGGGTCAGGAAGACAATACGTTTTACGGGTTTTTTTTTCCCATGTCGCTTTGTCGTTCTGTCTGTACTGTAGTTAGGAGTTGATATCAATGAAATGAGCCAAACGGGCCTCTTTTTGATGCACTTCTACTTTGGTCTTGGAGTATGCTTTCATGAAAAATAAAAACAAAAGTCACTCTTTAGTTTGACCAGTGCGGCAGCCCCACCGGGATATACGAATTAGGTTCACAAATCGGGTGAGATGAAGCCCTTGGGTAGACGGTGTGGGGGCTCTTAAAAGAGCCTTTATCGATATCGTGGGAACAGCAAAGTTTAAGCTCTCTCTCCGCGGATGCGACGGGCCAGCTGGATGTCTTTGGGCATGATGGTGACCCTCTTGGCGTGGATGGCGCACAGGTTGGTGTCCTCGAAGAGCCCCACGAGGTAGGCCTCGCTGGCCTCCTGCAGAGCCATGACGGCCGAGCTCTGGAAACGCAGGTCGGTCTTGAAGTCCTGAGCGATCTCCCTGACGAGACGCTGGAAGGGCAGCTTGCGGATCAGCAGCTCGGTGGATTTCTGGTAGCGGCGGATCTCTCGGAGAGCCACGGTACCTGGCCTATAACGGTGAGGCTTTTTGACGCCGCCGGTGGCTGGGGCGCTCTTGCGGGCGGCCTTGGTGGCCAGCTGCTTCCTGGGCGCTTTGCCTCCAGTAGACTTACGGGCGGTCTGCTTAGTTCTTGCCATTGTGTTTGCTTCCGAGGAATTGCATGAAACTGGTAAGGCGATCTACGCGCATTGCCGCTCTTAACCGGTGAGACAAGGGTCGAAACTGTGACGTTCTTTTACGTGATTGGCCAGTAGCTTCTATTGGCGCGCAGCATTGCCGCGTTGAGGGCACAGCGTCCTTGTTATTGGAGCATGTGTTTATTCAAAATGTCATTCAAACTGAAAGGGGGCTGAACTGGTAGGAACAGCTGTCGATTGGTGCTTTGTGGCACCTTTCCTGCTTCTCTCCACACCGTTGCGCCGGCTAATCTCGAGCGAATCAATCATTTTGCACTACAACATACGATGAAAAACCACGCAGTGACTTTTACACTATAAAGGAACTAATAGTAGTTTGACTTCCTTCTTTTTAAGTTTTTCCAGTTTCTATCTGGGAAGTTGGGCAAACTCAAAATATACTGCAATCGATCAAGAAACCATATTGTTTTTAGATGACGTTGACGTGTACCGTTTACTTGCAGGCTTTAACCCTTCACGAGACAACAGAGAAAAATTGCTCATTTAGTGTTTTGTGGCTCTAAAAAGAGCCTTTGTGTGGTGCGGATGTATGGGTGACAGATCACTTCTTTTTGGCTGCTGCTTTCTTCACTTTAGGCTTCGAAAGTTTCTTTGTGGGGGCTTTCGTTGCTGCAGTGGTCTTCTTGACTTCTTTCTTGGGGCCATTGGTCTTTGTACTCTTTACTGCCTTCTTGGCCGCGACAGGCTTCTTTGGGGGCTTGGTTGGCGCCGTGCTTTTCTTAGCTACCACGGCCTTTTTGACCGTCACGGATTTCATCTCTTTAACAGCAGCCTCCTTGGTGGGCTTCTTGACTTTTTCCGCAGTTTTGCCAATCTTGAAGGAGCCGGAAGCCCCGGTTCCCTTCGTCTGGACCAGCGTTCCATTTGCAACCAACTTTCTGACGGCACTATTAATTCGGGATTTGTTCTTTTCGACGTCGTATCCGCCGCTGCCCAGGTCCTTCTTCAAAGCAGCCAGAGACACACCTTTCCGCTCCTTTGCAGCAGCCACAGACTTGACGATCAGGTCGCTGAGGGTGGGCCCAACCTTAGTCGAAACGGACTTCTTCTTGGCGGTTTTCAGTTTTGCGGGAGCGTCACCAGGAGCCGCGGTGGGAGCGGCCGCAGGGGCAACTTCCGTCATATTTGCTTCACTTTCTTCGTAGATCAACTAGTCAGTGATCAAATAGAAGTCACTCGGCAGGAGGTGGTACTTAAATGGAACATGAGAACCGTGGAGAGTGAATCTCTTCGCTGGGCTGCTAAGCGCACGCTGAACGGCTCCACTTGTGTTTTCTGTACAGAGACTATAGAACTTTGAATGCATTTTGGAGCACCTGTGCAAGCTGACAGTGAAGGAGTCCACAGCGGACTGCTGTGTGTTTATGTTCAGGTCAGCTTCAGCTCTCAGCCTCTCTGCACTTTGTTCCTGGAGCCCCCAAAAGTGACCAAGTCACCGCCCAGCTCATCGCCGCGCAGCGCCTTTTCTCAATCTTTTTTATTCCAAAATGTTTTAAAGGCTGCAAATGTCAGCCCAGACACTTTTTTTCAGCTCAAACACAAGTTTGTAAGGAAACTTGAATGAGAACTAGCATTTTTTCTTCACCGCTTTACGATAGCCGAAGAAGATAAGACCATCAAAACATAAAGCATCACAAAGCATAAAGAGTGGCGAGTAGAGCCACGAGGTGGATCCAGCAAAGTATGCAGTCGGCCATATCTGATATCCAGTTCGTCAAGTTGATCAATACAAAGGCAAAATAAATGCTGGCAATCAATGATAACAGCTGATCCTTAGGTCCTGTTTTACTTTTCTTAGTGACAGGGATGTGTCAAACTGAGGCTGCAAGCCGATTTTTGATCAGTTTAATTGGAGACATGCAATGGCGTTACTGAGGCACAGTTGTAATCACTTTGCCAAGTATAGGCTAAAAATATGAGGTTACAGATGATACTAAGTAGAAAAAAACATCCCTTTTTCCAAATACAAACTTCCACGTGATAAGTGTGCAGATGTGTGCCATTCACCACAGTAGCGTCACATAAGTCACATAGAGACAGTAAGTAAAGGTTGCATTTTGGCAACTGTTGCAACAATGTTGCAAGATTAGACACAAATCAGAGCCCTGACACAGGCCTTTTGTGGGCGTTCTTTAGCGAGATTGACAAGTATTTTCAGGGGTTCTTCAGAAGCAGCGATTACAGTAACTGCATTTCCCCAGTATGATTTATTCACTGCATTTGCTCAGTTTCCCTCCGGGCGCTCATTATGCAGTGTTCGTCTGTATTCATATCTGACCATATTGTCGTCTAAGTACGGCAGCGTGGCCAAGAGGTATTGTGACTCAGTAGATGGAGTAAGGCGGCCCTGAAAAGGACCTTTGTTCTACCGCAACGTAAAGCAGTTTAGCCTCCAAAGCCATACAGGGTGCGTCCCTGCCGCTTGAGAGCGTACACCACATCCATAGCGGTCACCGTCTTCCTCTTGGCATGCTCTGTGTACGTGACGGCGTCACGGATCACGTTCTCCAGGAACACCTTCAACACGCCACGGGTTTCTTCGTAAATCAGACCGGATATACGCTTAACTCCACCGCGGCGAGCTAAACGGCGGATAGCGGGCTTGGTAATCCCCTGGATGTTGTCACGGAGCACCTTGCGGTGACGCTTGGCGCCTCCTTTGCCCAGGCCTTTGCCTCCCTTCCCTCTGCCAGACATCTTGCACTGATTTCGGAGTAGATATTCGGAAATACCAGAACTTGCTGGCCAACAGCTCATAAACCAAATCTACGGACGTAAGGGACGACAGTCTGCAGTCTGTTCTCATTGGCTGCTTGGTTCATATGCACTTTTAAGAATGGTTGGGAGGGGGCGCCAGTGACCAGCGCCACTGGATCGATGGTCGACGACGAATACGGACAAATCAGTTTTTGCTGTCATATTCCAAAACCCGGAGGTGAGGGCACAGCATTTGTAGAATATGTATATAAGGTCGAATACACATTGTTATTGAAAAAATACTTCGAAGTATATGAGGAATGTGTGAAGTTAACTCGTTACGTAAGATAGTTTGATATTCAATAAAAAAGATCCAACGTAAATATATTTGACTATTTTCATCACCATATTTATTGTTTATAATAGGGAAAGTCTTCAGCAATGCATTGGGGTAAATTAGTAAAAAAGAGCGCAATTATTACCTTTGAATTTAGTACAGGTGGATGAATAGTGAGGTTAAAGTATGTGTCGCTCTGGGAAGCAATGGGAAAAAGTTGAGAATCAGACTTATTACATGCTCACTGTAGTGTTTTAAAATGTAGCAGAGAAATATGCTACGAACAGATTGTGCTTCGTTACTTGGCCTTTCATTTTGCTTTGGACCATAACGTAGTTTCCTGCATGAGTTATTCCATGCTGCAATTCCGCATTAATCCACCAGCGTCTGGAAGAAATCCGAATTGGAGACTCTGGAAAAGTTCGAAGGCACTAACGTCGATGCTGAAAGGAAGGTATCGCCACAGCTGCCGTTCAGGAGGGCCCACCTGATTCAATATAAAGTGTCCCGTAAAGCAGTTTAAATTAAAACAAAAGTTTCGAGCGATCGAGCTGGTGTTTTGCAGATAAAAGGAAAATGCTCCAAGGGCTTTGTAATGGCTCTTAAAAGAGCCGTTGTTTTGAAGGGGGCAACAGTGTTTAAGCCCTCTCTCCGCGGATGCGGCGGGCCAGCTGGATGTCTTTGGGCATGATGGTGACCCTCTTGGCGTGGATGGCGCACAGGTTGGTGTCCTCGAAGAGCCCCACGAGGTAAGCCTCGCTGGCCTCCTGCAGAGCCATGACGGCCGAGCTCTGGAAGCGCAGGTCAGTCTTGAAGTCCTGAGCGATCTCTCTGACAAGGCGCTGGAAGGGCAGCTTGCGGATCAGCAGCTCGGTGGATTTCTGGTAGCGGCGGATCTCTCGGAGAGCCACGGTACCTGGCCTGTAACGGTGAGGCTTCTTGACGCCGCCGGTGGCTGGGGCGCTCTTGCGGGCAGCCTTGGTGGCCAGCTGCTTCCTGGGCGCTTTGCCTCCGGTAGATTTACGGGCGGTCTGCTTGGTTCTTGCCATTTTTAATAACAAGGGTTTGTCTCCTGAAGACAGTGACGAATAACACCTCGTCGATTTTCGACTGTTCTTAAAGCCTGGGACCAGCGCCCGAACAGTGACGTATCCTCGCCTGATTGGTCAATGAAGTCACGCGGAACCTCCCCGCCTTTATCTTTCTTTGCTCTTTATTCGAGGAAACTTTATTCAAACTGTTGGAGGGAGATACGTCTTTGTGGTCCCGCGCTTTCTCCTGGCAAACAATGACAGCGACAAGCGTATCGTTAAACTGAATTTCACGGTGATCGTATAGTAAAGGTTTGACAAAAATTACATTAATAAAATCACCCACCAAACTCTCTAGCTACAACGCAGTTTTCAATTTTGTTAGTCAAACTCGAAATCTTCCAAGTCAATGCGATGTCCATGTTTAAAAATGCTTTTGGTTTATTAAAATATTAAAGCTGACAATTCATGAGAGCTACGACTTAATTCACGTCAATGTAAAGCAAATTCCAACTTTTTTCCCTTATAAGATAGCCCGTTGTAAAACTACAAGTTTGCATTTTTGTCTTTAAAAAGCGTGCCTGCTCAGTATGGAGCTCATAACAGTATCTGTCATTGTGTGATCCTGCTGTTTGGAGACACAAGATCAGTTATCAGCTGCTGGTTAAGCTTTGGGAGAGCGGCACGTTTCCGGGAGTGGGCGTTTCTGGCACACGTGGCTCCTTCATTCCAAAGCAGACCACCCACTCTTATTATGGTTTTGGTAGACAATGCATTATGTACAAAGAGGCCTGGACGTCCTTTTCGCTTGCAATGTCTTCGAGGTCCTCTGGGAGGCTCTAAAGCCCACCCAGAGACGTTGCTTCTTCAGGTGTGCTTTGTTACCCGGGGGCCTCATCCTGGCTGGCCATGTAGAACCATGGAGCATGCTTGTCCATGTTTTGCGCTTGAGTGGTTAAATAAATAAATAAAAAACCCGAACAAAAAAAATAGTTAAACAGTTAAACTTTTTGTTTACTGCTGTGTGTGTGCCTGTGTGAGACATCAATTGTGCAGATAGCTTAAAATGTTACTTTCCTTTTTTCACTTAAGTCAGTAAATAATAAATAAGCCAGTAAATAATTTAAAACAAAACATTCACGATGAAACCTTCTCCCCTTTTCATAGAGTAGTCCTGAATGTATACTTTTGTTTCCGAAGCTCACAGTTGCACTTTCACATGAACGACTTTTCAAATGCAGGAACCAAAAGAAAAACAGTCAACATCATCTCCTCGTCGAGCTGGAAAGGGCCTCTTCAACATCTCCATCCGTGTTTTCATTGGCAAGGCAACATCGGAGGAATTTTCAGGAGGAAAAACTTCACCCTCGTTTCGATATTGGCTGGGGCTTGACCGACATGTCCTCTTCAAGAAAATGTTGGTGCTGCATCAGTTTGATCACATGCTTTCTCCATTCTTGAAGGAGGGCGATCTGGACATTACATTTATTTGCAAAACCCTCTTAAATACAGCAAATGATAACATTAAATAGATGAGAATACTTAAGTTTCTGATATACAGTTAAATTACACTTAAAGTTTTTTTTTTTAAAAGGGGGGGGGTATGGATGGAGCCCATAGTACTGCAGTCAGTGAACAAAACATTCCTGCAAAAAGTCGCATCGCAGGACCCTTTCTGAAATTCCTTCATATAGAACTCCATTACAGTTACCCCATCTGATGTATTTATACAGATACAGTCTGTTGTTAAAAGCAAGACCTGATAGAAATGATTGTAAAGTGTGATCATTGATATTATGGTTTGAATTTGTTACTCTGACTGCATTATTGGGTACCAATGAGGTTTATGACCCCCCCCCCCATACACAAAATCGTGGAGCCTCCCCTGCTATTTTCTCTAGGTGTCAATCCTAAGCAGAGCAAAAAATTTATTTTCTTTTTTTTAACTAATTAAACTGGTGCTGTAGCATAAGCTCCCTGTCATGCACACCATCTGTTTAAGTTGATGAAAGTGAATACATTCAATTGATACATTTACAATTTGCAGAATGTGAGTTTGTGTGTATGTGCTCTTCATGGAGTAGGTGGTGGCTCTTAAAAGAGCCTTTGTTGAGGGAGGATTTTTGAGTGACAACTCACTTCTTCTTGGCAGCTGCCTTCTTGACTTTCGGCTTCCCCATCTTCCTCAGAGGAGCCTTCTTTGCTGCTTTCTTTGCCACCTTCTTCCCAGCACCTTTCTTGTCCACCTTTTTAGTTCGAGTGGCTTTGACCTTGGGGCTCTTTGCTGCCTTGGGGCTTTTGGCTGCCTTGGGGCTTTTTGCTGCTGTTGTCTTCTTTCCCTTAGTGGTACTCTTCTTTGCAGCAGCAGACCTGGCCTTTTTCGCTGCGGGTTTCTTGACAGCAACAGCAGTCTTGGATTTAGGAGCTGGTTTCTTTGCAGGCTTTTTGTCCGTTTCCGCAGCCTTGGCCAGCTTGAAGGAGCCAGAGGCGCCAACCCCACTCACTTGGTTCAGAATTTTTTGAGCCACCAGTTTCCTAATGGTAATCTTGATGCGAGACTTGTTCTTCTCAACGTCGTAGCCTTCGGCAGCCAGACCCTTCTTGATAGCTGCCAACGATACACCCTTCCGGTCCTTGGAAGCACCCACGACTTTGAGGACGAGGTCGACGACGCTGGGCCCGGATGTTCTCGGGACAGCCTTCTTCTTCTTGACGGCTTTTGGTTTGGCCGGAGCGGCTACAGGAGCTGCTACTGCGGGAGCGGCGGGAGCAACTTCTGCCATCTTCAAATTTGATCTCAGTTCGTAGTTATGATACAACGTCTGAGCGCACAACGAAACCTATCAGCAGGAGGTGGTACTTAAACACTGCATGAGAACCGTGGAGAGTGAATCCTAGCGCCGGGCTGCTGGGTGCAGGCTGAACGGTTCCAGTTGTGTTTTCTGTGCGGAGTCAAAAGAGCTCTAAATCGATTTTGGGGCACCTGTGCAGACTGACACTGAATGAATCCACAACGGACTGCTGTGTCTTCATGTTCAGCTCAGCTTCAGCTCTCAGTCTGCCTGCACTTTGTTTCTGGATCCTTCAAAAGTTACCGAGTCGCCGCCCAGCTCAGCGCCGCGCAGTGCCTTTTCCAAATATTTTCTCCGCAAAAGTTGTTTTAGACATAACACATCACCATCGAAACGTGTTTTCCAGCTCCGAAAAATATCTGTTCAGAAAGTCCGGGCAAAAAGAAAGATGTTTTATTCGCATATCTCAGAAAAAGTGAGGATTTGTAGGAGAAGTAAACACACCGACGGGGAGACGGAAGGCATCTTGCTACAGCTCATTGCTGACGTCAGCTGAAAGTAGATTTCCGCAACGTTGTAACATCAGTTACTTTTTAAACCCCAATAATTAGCTCGAAATATAACTTTTATATTTTTTTTATGTACTGATGTTTCTGCTATCTTCGTTTGCTCCTGTGGACTAAAACTTCGTTTATCATGTCTTGATGCCTGTGTTTCTTGTCATTGTCAGTGTCATTCACAACAGTTTAATAATGCTTATATAATGATTATCAAGCAAGTTCCACAAGCCAACTCTGTGTCAAACCTTAATGTCTGTGAACATTATAGTTATCACAATGAAATGTTACTTCCTCAGGTGATAGCAAGAGAATAACTGTCTGAAATGTACAGTGTTTTCAGAAGAAGACCTGAAGGTTTGGCTGTGGATATTGGCCTGTTTTATAGATATTTTGATGTAGGTAAATGTTGAGACTGATTTTTTTTTTTCAAGTCCAAAAAAAATCTTTTGAGACCAAACTGAAAAAAAATCCTTTTTGATCAAGGAAGAAAAAAACTTTAATTTTACTAAAAGTCTTTTTCACACAGAACATCCCAAAGCCATGACATCATGCACATGTCAGGTTGTCTGGTGTGCACTTGCGACCTGTCCAAGAAGTACCTTGCCTTTGTCCAATGTGGCCTGGGAACTTTGGCTCATGGACAGGGCCAGATGAGAGAACTAAGTGCCACCCTGTTGATGGGAAGACAACCTGCTCTGTCAGTTGAGCCACAAGAAAGGGAGAGATTAGGGAAAGAACTGAGAACCTAAGAGCTCAAAATGTGAGTTATTTAACACTGCACTGATTCAAGACATCTTATGTGTCCCCGCATGTCTGTGAACAGTAGGAATGGAGGGACAGATCCTCCACTCAGACTTGGAAGTATCAGCGGTGCAGCGAGGCAGCCTGCACGCCGAGTGAATAGGTAAGCTGAGATGGTGGGGATGGAACAGTGAGGATGAGATGACAAGTTACAGATGTGACAGGAGACCCTAAAGTTCAAAATCAGGGGATGATTTATTCACAACAGCTGAGAGAAGAACTCATCGGAACTTACCTCTGTGAATCTCTGTTTTGGTTGACTGAAAACAGGATACCACCAGGTGCTGTAACGCCATCATACAACCATCTCAAGCAGAGATGCTATCATAAACAACAACACAGAGACCTTCAATTGCTGACTTTGCCTGGTAAATGCAGCCAATTGCATGAAAGCAAGCACACAACACTGAGCTTTGACCCTAAGTGTGTCTGAGCATCATGTCACGTCTCTGGGTGTTGTCCCACTATTGAGAACCGCTGTGTAACTTTGGGAAAAGTTTTGGTGTGGCTGCTTTGGAGAAGGATTTTTTTCCAAAGCAGACACTTGCATAAATGTTCATGGTTCCCCTCAAAATAGCAGCAGTATAAATGCTAAATAAATTCTGAAATTGAATGTTCAACAGTCAAAATGTATTTTAGCCGGTAATGACAATAATATGATCATTCAGTAGATATGAAAAATGGTAATTTAAATTGCTGAACTGTAAAGAGGTGGAAAACATTTTAATGTTTACTACCCCCTCCTCCTTGTCATGTACACTGTTTCCTATCCTGGAGGAGCATGTCCTCTGAGATTTTAATTCAAGGGTTTGGATGAACTATTTAATAGAGGGATAGAAAAATGCATTGGAAAGTCGTTCCTAAAGAAAGTGGGTGTCTCAAAAAAGAGCCTTTGTTTTCAAGCAGGGAACGCTGTGGAGGAAAGAAGAGGAAAAAGAAGACCAGGAAGGAGAGCAACGCCATCTACGTGTACAAGGTTCTCGAGCAGGTGCACCCCAACACCGGCATCTCCTCCAAGGCTATGAGCATCATGAACTTGTTCGTCAACGACATCTTCGAGCACATCACCTCCTAGGCATCTCGCCTGGCTCACTCCAACAAGCGGCAGTTTATCGCTTATTGTGTAAAATGTAGAGCGCCACTCAATATGATGAATTGCTGTTGAGAGCATGGTGGTGAACATTGCAGGTGGTTATTTTACCATCATGACTATACAGTAAACATAAATACAAGTAAAGACTTCGAATCATAAACCACCCAAAGATAATGAATTAAGTTCTGTTTTATTTAACAGAAATCAGCCACATAAACTTCATATCGTTAAAATTGTTCAGATTTCTGCCAGATCAGATTGATGTGGATCTCTGCTCATTATAGCAATTGTGGGTGGCTCTTAAAAGAGCCGTTGTTGAAGTGTAAATCCGCTGCGGGCCTTTACTTTGTCCTCGCGACCTTCTCGGTCTTCTTGGGCAGCAGCACAGCCTGGATGTTGGGGAGCACACCGCCCTGAGCGATGGTCACTCCGCCCAGCAGCTTGTTGAGCTCCTCGTCGTTGCGCACAGCCAGCTGCAAGTGACGGGGGATGATACGGGTCTTCTTGTTGTCACGGGCAGCGTTTCCAGCCAGCTCCAGGATCTCAGCTGTCAGATACTCGAGCACAGCCGCCAGATACACAGGAGCTCCGGCTCCGACGCGCCGTGCGTAATTTCCTTTACGCAGCAGTCTGTGAACACGGCCCACCGGGAACTGGAGTCCTGCACGAGACGAGCGGGACTTGGCCTTCGCTCTGGCTTTGCCTCCGGTTGTTTTTCCCCTGCCACTCATTTTCAGCTTCTGCAAATTGAGTTTCGATTTTCGAAAACTTTATCGCTTCCTGTTGAAAGCCCAGTTTATATAGCTGTGGAGGGAGCGAGGCATTCTTCGACGCACCAATCAGTAGAGCGACTTTGGGCAGAGTTGCCACCCCTGTTTCGCAATATGAGCTATTCGCCAATAAGACGCACGAACAGTGGCGACCTGGTCTAATGTGGGTAGTCAGTGCCGAGTCCCCAAAAGTAACAGAAACAGCGTTCTGTGCTCAACCCTGACATATCTGCAGCCTTATTTGTCTCCCTCGTGGGTGGAACAGAAACCAGAGTAGGAAATAAATTCAGGACAAGGGTAAAATTTGAGGACCAAGCAAACCTAGAAAGTGATTTGAGGTCTAATCTGCCTTGTCCTCAATTTTATATGTGAGAGATCAAATTAACTTCAATAATCGAAAGTTGAGGACGACGCTGGGATGTGAGCAGAGAAAATTTTAAATAGTGTGTTACTGCAAATTGCAAACTTAAAAGCAAGTTAAGCCCCATTCGGAACAGATCACAAGAGAAACGCCCATCGTGGTCTGCACCGAGACGCCATTCGGAGGCAAGAAGCGATCGTGATTTACATAGCAGCCTTTACCGGGCTCGTTACCCGTTTAGTCAGATTGATCCTACACATAGTAGTTTCTTGACGCTTCAATACAAGTTAGTCAACTCCTAACTTTTAATTTCTTAACGTCCAGTGTAATTAATGGAGCGAGGTTCCAGGATAACAGAATCGGATGCCGACTTTGATGTCGTGAGCGGCCCTGAAAAGGGCCTTTGGGTTGTAATTCTTGGATTGAGTTTAGCCTCCGAATCCGTAAAGGGTGCGTCCCTGCCTCTTGAGAGCGTACACCACATCCATGGCTGTCACAGTCTTCCTCTTTGCATGCTCGGTGTAGGTGACGGCGTCACGGATCACGTTCTCCAA
This sequence comes from Malacoctenus gilli, assembly GCA_032164315.1. Classification (NCBI taxonomy): domain Eukaryota; kingdom Metazoa; phylum Chordata; class Actinopteri; order Blenniiformes; family Labrisomidae; genus Malacoctenus; species Malacoctenus gilli. The sequence continues at coordinate 10,067 of JASSRZ010012059.1, read as the reverse complement.
GAACACCTTCAACACGCCGCGGGTCTCCTCGTATATCAGGCCGGAGATACGCTTAACTCCTCCGCGGCGAGCCAGACGTCGGATAGCCGGCTTTGTGATTCCCTGGATGTTGTCACGAAGCACTTTGCGGTGACGCTTGGCGCCTCCTTTCCCCAGACCCTTACCGCCTTTGCCGCGTCCAGACATTCTGTAAACTGAATTGCAGTATGACTTCTTGTCGCCAGGAGTCGTCAACACGGCTATTTATTCTGCTTCTGAGGACGTAAGGGAAGAACGAGGCGGGCGTGTTCTTCTTCGGTTATTGTTCGTTTGTTTGTCAATGCTCTGGTACCCAAGAGCGCCACCCACTGACTTAAGCAAGCAGTGGAAATGAATTTGCTGCCTCTGGGGGTTATGGTGAGACTTATCCTCCGAGAGAACTTTTTTGAACAGGCTGCACACATGCTGCCCCTTGTCTGTCTGTGACTATCTATAAGCAGTGAGCTTCATTTCTCATGGTAACTCAGCTCTGTCCAGAACGGCGCCCTAACATGACACACTTTGTCCTCAGATTAATAAAATAGTTAAATTGAATCACAAGTGGGTGGCGCTCGTAATGCACACGTAATTGTGATTGACAATTACGTGTCATTGCACAGGTTTCTCTCTTCATGATCTCCGCAGCAGACATCAAGATGAATCAGTCATGCATCCCAGAAATGCAATGTACAAATATATTTTTTTTAAAAAAGGGGAAAAAAATAAGAAAAAAAACACATAATTTTGGATGAATGTTCTTCAGGTTATTTCTGACAAAGAGCCGGAAGGAGGAGGGACATGATTAAAAACAAAAAAATTAATAAACAAAATGCTCAAGGTAATCTTTAGTTGGCACAGACAGAACATTATAAAAGACCAAAAAAATTTACTTTCAATCACATTTTTAAAATTTCATTTTATTTCTCCACATACTGTTGAAACACTATAAAAGCAAACTTGCCATTTTTCATTTCGGAATCAGCATCAAAATTAATTGAACACTGTAACACTGGTCATCCAGCCTACAAATTTGAAGGACAAACACAACGGTTGTCCACAGTGAATTGATATCATTGGTTAACCATCTGATGTGAGAAAGATGAACTCTTGGAGCAAAGTGGGAGCATCACTGAACTGTGGCTGCCTCGTTCACCTCATTCTAGAAGAGCTGTTTCCCCCTTCGGCGCTTTTTGGTTCGCCCCCATCTGGCTTTCCTACCTCTGCCGCGTTTCCTTCGGCTGCCTCGTCTGCCTCCTCTGCCTGGCCTACCACGTCTCCCCCTCCGCCCCTGCTTCCGCCCCCTCTTTAGCTTGCGCCCCCTCTTGAGCTTGCCCACCCTCTTGAGCTTGCGCCCCCTCTTGAGCTTGCCCACCCTCTTGAGCTTGCCCACCCTCTTGAGCTTGCCCACCCTTTTGAGCTTGCCCACCCTCTTGAGCTTGCCCCCCTTTCTTCTCTGACGTCGTCCTCGGCGCTTGCAATCTCGGCCCTTGCCCCTTCTGCACCCGCCACCTCGCCCAGCTTTCCCCGGTCCTCTGAACCCCGCCTCGCCCCCAGTGGTCACCTCACCGCTCGCCTGAGAGTCGGCGTCCCCCCCAGTGCCTCCCTCGGTGCCTACGTCCGTTTCATCGCCGGATGCTTCTCCTCCTGGGCCCGACGAAGCTGCGTTTGCCAGGCACGAGGGTGTGACACCTCCCCCTGAGGAGCAGCTGGTGCACTCCAAGGAGACGCCGGGGGTATAGCAGCGGAAGACGTTGGCCAGCCCGAGCTTGGAGACCTCCAGAAGTTTCAAAGAGCGGGCCAGTCCGGACGGGTCAATGTTGGGATCGTTGGCAACTCGGGAGAACGCGAAGGCGTAGCTGCGCCAGTTTCGGACGACGTCGCTGATCCTGTTTGTGACAGCGTCGTGCCTCACGTCCGGGGGGGCCTCGGTGTAGACGACGAGCACGTTCCCCTCACTGCTCTTGATGAAGGGTCGAAGGTTCTCGAGGACGCGTGACAGGCCCCCCGACTGAACCGCCGCGATCAGCCTGACGCCGCGGTACACCTGACCCCGGGCCACCGCGTCACGCACCCGGTCCAGCGGGTCGTCCTGGAGGACCTGGCTCAGGCCGGAGGCATCCTGGTTCTGTGGGATGTTCGCAGCCAGACTCAAAGTGTCCCCGAGCGGATACCTGGCGGACAGAAACTGGAGTCATTGGGCGTAATTCAACACCAAGCTGGCTTGACTCACACTTGCAGAAAAGCAAACCACAACATCGGAATTTGTTTTGTACTCACTCCTTCTTCAGGCCTTCCACGATGTTTGCCAGCCAGCCACTGTTGACGGCCCCCGAACCCCCGCGCGCCGACAGGACGAGGGCCAGCAGCAGCAAGGGGGCCCAGACCACGCCTCCCACCTGAGCAACAGTGGTGGATATGCAGAGCTTGAGTCACGGTCGGGCTCAAGAGGTCATTTCAAAAGTTTTGTTTTTTTAACGGAGATCAGATACCTTCATGCTCGTTTCCTGCTGGACCTGCCTGTCCGAACACCCTGCCGGACACAGTTCACCATGTAAACAGTGTCAATACCAGTTTGTGAGCCAGATGCCAAAATAAAAAAGCTTGATTTTATTGTGAAAGTTCATGTTAAAGTAAAAATGCATTTCAAGAAAGTTGTGGGTACCTGCTGTCTGGAGGCAGTGAGGACGAGGTGTGGTGTTGTCTCTGAGAGGATAAAGCTGCTGAGTGCAGTAGGGCGGGGGGGGGGGGTGTTTTATAGAGGACCCTGACCGAGCTCCTCAGTGACTCCACGCCCTTGTTTTGTTTTGGTATTTTCTGCTTCAATTTACATCAGATACAGTTTGTTTTACAGTGAAACGGAGAAAGGAGGAGTCATCTCAGTGATGCTAGCCTACAATTTTTTAATTGAATTATCGCTCAAAAACAACATTGTTTCAGTCCATCTGTGTGACTGCATCCGTTTGAGGGCAAAATGGGTTTAGTTTGCTGGACATGTGCAAAGAAAGCTCAATAAACTGGCAGCACTTCTTTAGGATGTGCCACAGTTCTTCCCTTTTACTATATTTAATATACCACGATTGAATCTTTTTATGCGTTTACTTTCTTTTAACCTTGATTCTTATTTCAATTCTGTTTATTTTTTTTATTCCAGATTGATTGTGATGCTTTTTTTTCCTAATGCAAACCACACTGAGTCCCTTTATGCTCAGTGCACTTGGAAGGTTTTTATTGAACTTTGAGTTGACAGTGGGCAAAATCACTGGGTTAACTGGGCACACACACACACACACACACACACACACACACACACACACACGTAATTATATGCACATCTTTCACATACAAGTCAGCTTCAATCAACGGTAATGGAGCTGCCCTTAGAGAACAGGACAGGATAGCAGAGGGAAGCCTGACAGTGACGTTCACACAAGTGCTTCTTCTTTTCAGCAGACTGCCCCATCATGCCCCCCTCAGCAGCTTTCTGACACCCAAGCGAGCGCGACGGAAACAAGATGTCACGGATAAAAGCTGAGCAATGACAAGCTGTTTTGTGTAACCTCTTCCGTTTGTGCTCCGAAACGTAACGAGGAGAAGAAGGTTCATCTGTTCGCTTACGTGTTTTGTTTTGCAAGCCAGAGAGTCCTGCGGGGGGTTTTTTCTGTGCCTTCTTGCTCCAACACGACTGAACCAAACGAATCCAGGCAGGAAGCCTCATTATGAGACACTACGTCCAAATGATGGCATTCAGTTCTGCTGCCCAGGTTCAAATCAGAAAAAAACATCACAAAATGAAATAAAAACGAGGCAACGACCAAAGCAGCAACGGATCAAAGTTATTCCTCTGAACACAAAGAGGAAGAGAAAAGAAAAACACAAACAAGTTGTTGTATTCGCTTGTATTTTTTTGATGGAACAAACTTTTATACTGTAACACAAAGACTCGAAATGCACAACCAAGAGGAGAGTGGAAGGTTGGGAGATCCGCCAAACATGAGCATCACACAGGTGGACATCAGGAACAAGCGGCAGTAAACCAAAACAAGTCCAAACACAAGGAGACTCAGACTCAAGTCCTGGACTGCTCACACAAAGACCAGCTTGAACTTTGTAGGGTGGTGCACAAAGAAGTGATTTTTTTCATTCCCTTATTTTTGTTGCTCTGTCTGTCTTTGAGCAGGACAACTCAAAAAGTTCTCGGCGAATTTGAATGAAATTTGTAATGCAGGTGAGGGCTGATGAACGCAGCAGCTGATTCAACTTTGCGAGTGATCCATCACCAACAATCTTGGAACCTCACGACCACGGCACGTTTCGAGAGCGGAGCCGGCTAGCCTTTTTGTGTGTCGTGGACTGGATGCGAGGCTCCGGCCTTGACTCACTGGCAAGTCATCAGAGTAGCAGTGGCGGGCTACTCGCTCACCCGTGGAGCAGCTGGTGCACGCCACCTCACTGCCGGCCGCACTTTTATGGTTGCATCGGAAAATGTTATGGAGACCGATGGCTCCCAGGTGCCCCCTGTGGGTTCCCAGCCGTACGAGTGCGTCGCGCAAGTCCCTGTCGGGGATGACGGCGCCACTGCGGGGCCGGAACACGTCAGGCCTTGCAAGATGCTCCTGGGATTTGATTGGCTCGCACACCTTTTGTCACACGGGGATGCGAGAACATAGAAGAGGAGCAGATCCCCCCTTTTGCGGTTGCCCAGTAAGGTGTGCAGGTGCCGCACGGTCCGGTACTCGGCGTGATCCGCCATGCCCTCAGGAACTGCCCTGGGACAGCGTTTCTGGACATCCGCCCACGTCGCCACCCCCGAGGGACACCGGCCGAGGACGTGACGCCACTGCACGCGCTCGTTCGGACACTGTCTCATGACGTTGGGCCACCGGAGGACTGTGGCCGCGACCATCCGGGGGCCAGCGTACACGTTGCACCTGAGGACCTCCTCCATCACCCGGTCACTAGGGTCGGTGACCGTGCCGAGGTCATAGACGTCCTCGTCCTTGTTGTAGGGGATGCTCACTGCGAGACTGAACATGGGGTAGCTTCTGTTGGAGGACAGCAGGCAAGTGTGACATAAACACTGCGCTTATAACATTGATGATAAAGGACAGGGTGGCTGATATGATGCTGCCACGCCCTGAGTCCCCTTCTGTACCAGTTTCCTGAAAACTGCTTGAGGATTTGTGGCACTCACAGGTCGTTGTTTAATTCTCTTTAGCTGTTTTAAATCTCTTCAATCTTCCAGTCCCTTTCTTTAGATCGACTGCATTATCAATATGTTGGAGCGGAAGGTTGCCTCATAAATACGTCACAGTTGACTACGAACTGACCTTTCACCCCCGTGGACCTTGTAGCTTGGTCTGTACCTGGCAAGAAACACAAGTGTTATCAGTTCACAAGAGGACAAGCATCAAACGATTATGTCCCTACATCCAAATTGCCAGTGCATGTCTGAACACTGTAAGCAGAAGCATCAGACCAAAAGCAGAAAAGTTTGTGTTCTGTATGTTGTTTCTTTATTGTTGTAGGTTTCAACACAATGCAGCTTGGCTTGACACTCTCAATAATCCCCTCATTATTATCCACATCAACGAAAAATTCCACAGGACCACTCGTCTAAGTTTTAACATACTTAAAGAGGCCCTATTATGCTATTTCGACTTTTTTCAGCTATTCACAGTGGAATGGTGTTAAAAGCTCATTCAGACAAGTGAACTCATAAACTCGCATAAACTCATGTTTGAGATGTCTAGCGTGCCTCTCCATTCAGTTTCAATGGTGGTAGAAACGGTCTGTTTCTGGGAGTTTTTTTCACAACAGTTTATCACTGATGTCACAAGGGGAGGGGCTCAGTGATTGGACAACTTCTCTACACTGTGCGCCTTCATGAGAAGCGAGGCAACTCACTGGATTGGTTAACCAGTGGCTAACCAATCAGAGGCGTCCTGCATCATTGTAGGGGTGAGGCTTAATGCGGAAGAGCCTCATTCTGCTTGTTCCTAAAGGGGCATCTATTAGGGCTGAAGGAGACGATCGAGATATAATGAAATACAGTGTTTGAGAAAAAGAGCTTGATGAAGTTCTGTCATTGTGGACTAGCATACAAAGACAAAGACATCCAAAATGTGTAAAATAGAGCCACTTTAAGCAAAAAAAAAAAAAAGGAGATACACAAAAAAATCCAAATTGTGCATTAAGTATCCGTCACATTCAAAAACATTAATAACGAGGTAGCGAGATAGAAAAGGTAAAGATTTGATAGTGGCTCCACTGTCACTTTGCCCAACTGAATACTTGACTGACCTCTCGGGAGCTTCAATTAAAGTAATGAAAAGTGCGCAGCATCCTACAACACCAAAATCCCATTTGCTCCCATCCACTACAAATACCACACAAGTTACGTTTCTATCCATTCCAAACCATACAAATGCACTTTAAGTGATAAACTAAACACAGTATCATACAAATGAAGTGAAAATTCAATCAATTACTGTAAATTTTAACTGTTTTTAAATCAACTCAAATTATGTATTAACCTTTTTTGACCCAAAAATCAAAGAACTGCATTTAGGCTCCTACAATTGTAATAATGATTGTTGACAATGAGGGGAAGGGACATGCATTTGTGGGATGAGTGGCAGGTCCCAGTATGCGGTTTGTAATATTTCATGCGTTTCCAGGTCATTTTTTAACTGTCTTTTCTGCTTATGATTATGTAACTGTATCACAATATCCACTTATTAATAGTTCCCTTGTGGGTTTCTTTCATCAGAGAGACCAAAAGTCAATGTGCTAACACTGAGTCATTAGCAGCAGTGGAACACTCTCTGCAACACTCTTCCCCTGGTTACCAGTTGAAGCCTGAGAGATCCCCCCCAACACAACTGATGACTCACCGGGTCAAAATTTCCCTCACAACGGTTGCAAGTTCGTTCTGGTTCACAGCAGCCAAACTGGTTCGGGCGGCTGTTAAAAGGGCCACGGCGGCAGCCATCGAGCACAGGCGGGCCATCTGGAGGCGTTTGGAGGACTGACGAGGGAGAAGTTCGGAGCCAATGTAAGCTTATTAGCTCCCGCTCATAGCCTCATGTTTTGAAGTTCATGTTTCTCGCCAAGCGCTGAACGACGATCCCAATCAAGCTCTTTAAGCACGGATTCAAAATAGCTCTCTGAGCAGTTTGGCATTTTTAGCTGCTGACTTTTGAACAGATTGTGTAGCTAAGCCAAATATATGAGCAATTGGACTCATTTTGTTAAGAAAGACAAAGGTAAATTCATTTGATTTAGTTCCACTCGAAAAATGCATGTAAATGTACAGAACAAAAAGAGCCCAAACGATAGGGGGCTTACCTTGTGAGGAGTCGAAATCCAAGCTCGACATTAACCAGGTGTGTCATTTCACTGCCTCGCGGATGGAAGCTGATTCGTGGCTGAGTTCAGGAATGTAGGGAAATTCAGTGTGACATTTCTCCATAGACGCGGTTACAGAAGAGGAAGTGGCCTTCAGGGAGGAGATTGAGGAATTTCGACTTTCGAACGTCGGGCGTGGCGGGACCACGGATACTCGGTGCTGCATTGGGCCTCCACACAAAGCTCGCGCGCCTTCTAAACGAGACGTGATTCGGTCCCAGCGCTAAAAGCTTGTGATGTCAATGGCGGGAAGTCGCCTGACAAATCAAACAAAATCAAACTGTGCAACAGAACATTCACTGCAACAAGTCAAGCTCGGAGTTTGAGCTACACGAGTGGTTTAGACAAAGGCGAACATATACACAGAAGTCCGTAATCACCAATAGATATAAAAGTTCAGGATGGAAATATGACAATGGTTCATATAAATACTAAAAAATGAGGTATCAGAAGGCAGTTTTGTAGAGTACTTTTTTATGCACTTTTTGTGGACTTTGACCTCATAGTTTACTCTACAGCTGAAGCCAGTTTAATGGAAAAGTGACAAGTAGAGCAAGATTATATCGCATTCTTTGACTCGCATATCAGACAGGGCGGCAGGACCGCTTTCTTTCACCTACGTAATGTTGGAAAAATCAGAAGCATGCTCACTCAGAGTGATGCAGAAAAATTAATTCATGCATTTATTACATCTAGACTAGATTATTGTAACTCTTGTTATCAGGATGTGCTAAATACTCGTTAAAGACTCTTCAGCTAATTCAAAATGCAGCAGTAAGAGTACTTACAGGAACCAACAGGAGAGATCACATCTCTCCAATATTATGCTCTCTTCACTGGCTTCCAGTGAAATTTAGAGAAGAATTTTAAGATTCTCCTGCTTACTTATAAAGCTTTAAACAACCGAGCCCCCTCATACATTGAGGAGCTTTTGGTACCATACAAACCCAGCAGAGCCCTTCGCTCTCAAAGTGCTAGCCTACGAGAGGTTCCGAGAATATCTTAAAGTAGAATGGGAGGCAGAGCGTTTAGCTATCAGGCTCCTCTACTATGGAACAAACTTCCACTTGCGGTTCGGGAAGCCAGCACGGTCTCTGCCTTCAAGGCCAATCTGAAAACATTTCTGTTTCATAAAGCTTATACTTAACCTGTGACACTATTTACTGTTGCTCGTTCATGTCACTAACCCCATGTGCCCCCCCTGTAGTGCGTCCTCTGCCTTCTTATCTCCCGTCTTGTAGGTTCTCTTCGGCAATCAGAAATACGATATGCAGTACCTCCTGCCTGCAGCAAGAATGCTGCTTGTGGCTGCTGTCGCACCGACGCCGACTGTTGCTTGGCATTGCCTATTGCCACTATTCTATCCTTCTCTTTCTATCCACTAACCCCAACTCGTGAAGGTAGTAAGGCGCCACCTCTGAGTCAGGTCCGGCTGGAGGTTTCTTCCTGTTCAAAGGGAGTTTTTCCTCTCCACTGTCGCCAACCGCATGCTCATGTGGATTTGTTGGGTCTCTTCTCTCATGATGTATAGCGCCAGGAGACGACTTTGTTGTATATGACGCTTTATAGATAAAATTGAATTGAATTTAATTGAATTGAATTCGAAATTGATAACACTAAACAAAGAGCGAACATGCGAACAGGGGAGGCTCCAGACCGGGAGTGTCAAACTTACATTTTCAAAAGTAATCTCTCATCTCATTGTCTGTACCGCTTCGCATTTCGGTTACGGGTCGCAGCAGACGCTAGAGCTGGTCAATAACAACATTTGAATGTAATACTGTTGTGGTCTTTCCCCCTTGGACCCTCCCTCTAAAGTTGTCCTTGGATGTCAAGTTTCGAAAGATGAAAAAAGATGCATGAGCAACCTATGGGATAATACATGTTGAACAAACATAAACAGATGTAAGATATTTATTGGCTGTAAGAGCATAGAACTGAAAGCAAACAAAAAACATGAAGCTGAAAATGCTGCACTCCATTTCAAATCTTCTCACCACACGGTTCTTGCAAAAGGATTTTGGGGTTAATTCATTCTCTGCCTTTACCCTTGGCTCGGTCAGCAGCTCTGTTAGCACAGCTGCTGACAGAGCTGTCAACAGTGCTGCAGACATCTCTGCCAGCATCTCTACGGGCGTGGTCGACGGCTCTGTGAGTAGCTTTGCCAGCGTCTCTGAGGGTAGCTCTGCGGGCGTCTCTGCCAGCGACTCTTGGGGTAGCTCTGTGGGCGTCTCTGCCGGCGAATCTGTGAGCGTCTCTGGGGGTAGCTCTGTGGGCGTCTTTGCCAGCGACTCTGTGAGCGTTTCTGCCAGCGTCTCTGGGGGTAACTCTGTGGGCGTCTCTGCTGGCCCCTCTGCCAGCGTTTCTGCCAGCGTCTCTGAGGGTAGCTCTGTGGGCGTCTCTGCCGGCGACTCTGTGAGCGTCTCTGGGGGTAGTTCTGTGGGCGTTTCTGCCAGCGTCTCTTGGAGTAGCTCTGTGGGCTTCTCTGCCGGCCTCTCTGCCAGTGTTTCTGCCAGCGTCTCTTGGGGTAGCTCTGTGGGCTTCTCTGCCGGCCTCTCTGCCAGCGTTTCTGCCAGCGTCTCTTGGGGTAGCTCTGTGGGCTTCTCTGCCGGCCTCTCTGCCAGCGTTTCTGCCAGCGTCTC
>JASSRZ010011973.1:37627-67385 GCA_032164315.1 Malacoctenus gilli | reverse complement strand
GTGTGTGTGTGTGTGTGTGTGTGTGTGTGTGTGTGTGTGTGTGTGTGTGTGTGTGTGTGTGTGTGTGTGAAAGGCTCAATATACTCAGCTGTAGACAAACTCATAGGAAGAAATGTTCAGGTATTGAAGTGTTAGTGTGTTATTCAGTGGGGTGCACAGGATAAATCACATTAAAGGGAGGGAATATTTAAGAGAGGTGGTAGTGGGTTATTTTAGAAAGGCACGTTATGACTGTTTATGAGATTTGAAAGTGTAACAAATCCACCATGCGCGAGGTGCACACTCATCCATCTCCTGGTGGGATTTAAAATGATAAGACTGGATTAATGCAACGGCTCTGACATCCATTTCATATTTTTAGAGCTCACAGCTTGAGAAAAACAAGGAGAATCCAACCAAACACGATTTGAAAAAACAAACAAAAAAACAACATGCAAAGAGTCAAAAATGAATGTGAAGAGGTGGTAAAGTGGAAAAGTATTGAGAAACACAGGAGCAGATCATTGCGGTGTACCTACCCTTACGTCGTCCTCTGGGGAATTCACCTACGGTTTGAGAGTCGGTTCGCTCTAAACCGACACCTTTTGCTCTTATTATTTTAGGACTCTGACCTGATTGGTGAAAGAAGACTTGGCTTATTATGGGATTTTCTTTTTTTCAGCGATCACAACAATTGAGCCCCTTTGTGACAACAGCTCTGCCATGCAAAGCGAGAGACGAGACTTCGCTGAACAGCAGAACTACACCCTCACGTACATCCAATCACCTTTTTGTGCAGCAACACTCGGAGAGAATGATTGTCATGACAACGGCGGACCCACACTGCCCAACATGCACCTCACTCCATGCACCACGGCTTCCCACACAAAGACTGACACCACAGCTGTGCATGCACCATGAGCTGTGTAGAAGCACGGCAGAGTACGCCCAGAAATCATGTTGAGAGGAGCACATACCAGAGGAGCACAACACAGTCAACTCAAAAAATGAGACACGCAACTCGGCTGACGTTAACTCTGATCACAGCGTTTCGGCGCAGCCTCGACGAAGGCGCAAACCTCCATGTGCCGCATAATCAAACTCCGATGATTTATTCAAGAGGGAATCACAGATGGTGAAAATGGGATCATGCTGGCCTGCTACGCGCATGTCGCGGCGGAGGCAACCAGAGTGAAGAGGAAAGCTGCACAGACGACAGTTAAAGCTCGCAGTTTCAGATGAGTGGTGAGAGGGTAAAAAACTTTGCGTGGCTCATGGGGAATAAAGGAGGGAAAAACATTCTGTGGTATCATCAAAACGATCTTTGGTTCATAAATATTACTCTTGTCGCAGTGCATCATACATATTACCGAGGCATACAAGACTCGCCAGAAGTTACAACAATACCTCTTCACCAAATGCCTTTTGACAGTATCGTGGTTGATTTGAAACCAAGTGGCTTACAACCTCTTTTTACAGTAGTTGTTTTCAACTTTTTCTTAATATCAGAGGTTCCTCAGAGGAAAAGCTTGGCCATATGGCCAATAGAGCTGGAAATTTGGTCTCTATTTGTGACCTCTTAGTGATGCCCCGAAAGTCTGAGACTTTTAACACCACGACCAGATTTGACATTTTCTAAGACCTGAAACTATTTTGATATCTTTCAGACGTGGTCATCCAGCGGTGAGTGAAGAAGGGACCCGCTAATTGAGAAATGTTAGGCTTAAACTGACCTAATTCACCACTGTGTGAATAGCAGCTCAGGCTTTTATGTTTGTTTGTGTGACGATTCTCCTCCCTGCCGGCGTTCTCTTTCACTCCCTCGGCCTGATACTTAGTCTTTCAATCCTTCCAGATTGCAAATCCCCGTGCAATTAGGTCTTCTATCAAAGCCTTCCATTCAGACGATGGAACAAAGGGGACGGAGGTGACCACTCCGGGCTGCGGTCACTCTGTGGCACAGCGAGACACCCCCCCCCCAAAACAGTCAACAGAGCCTCACAGGACCTCGAGGTGCTTTCAACAAGGGACAGACTGTGCTTGGAGTGAGAGGACGGAGCAGGTTTGGGGTCAAACTAATTCATCGGGACGTGAAGCAGGCTGGCGAAGGACAGGCGTGTAGGGACGCGGAGGCGTTTCATACGCGGTACAATCCAAGTGGGACAAGTGAAGCATTCTAACACGTTAGAACTAAAAGTAAAGTGTGATGGAAAAACGACTCTGCTTTGGGAATAAAATTTGTGCAGATGGCTTTACGACCATGAGCCAGCACCGTGGAAATGGCAGCAACAATAGAGTGTGAGACAAGGCACGCTCGGCTGTGGGAAGTATTAGTAAATGCTGAGCATACTGAACAGTGTTAAGAGCCAAACATGGACTTCAGCACACCAACCACAGAGCAAGACTTTGACAAACATCTTCAGGACTGAATAACAAGTGGAACAGCTGCACATGCACTTGCACCCGTTTCTCGGCCTCTCACCTTTGCGGTCAGGTTTGAGGTTTCGGTCCACGGGTGGCGGCTGGCAGTCGCTCATCATCGGCCGGCGAGGCGGGGTCTTGGGGCTGGAGCGGAACCCCATGTGGGCCGGCGGGGGGACTTGTTTCCCAAGCGAGGAGAACTCCATCGTGCTGGGGGTCATGGGCACATAGTTGGCTTCGAGTATCGGCTCCGACAAACTGCCCGAGTGGTGGTGCGACGGGGAGTTGGCACTCATGGGCACGTAGTTCTGATCGACCTCTTCGGTCGACTGGCTGCCTACGGGCATCATTCCTTTGTTTTTCTGCAGGGAGCAATGAGGGAAGAGAAGCGCTCGAATCAAAGAGTCGCTGCACATAGAAAGTTGACTCACAGGTGAAGAGAGTCTATATTCGCAAAGTAATTAACGAGTAAAGCTCCATTAAATCTTAAACATCTGGCTCATCAATGGAGTAGAGCAACTTATGGGTAACCTAAATTCACAAAGACCACTGCGAGTTGGCAAATGTGCTCGGCCAAAAGTAAAGCAGGATGTTACAGGGTCCATCTCCTGCATGTCCACATAAGCACATGGAGCTCCAGCAGAGGTTATGTGAACTTTACTGCACCTCTAAGCAGGCCCAGCGTTTCACAGGAGTGAAAATGGGAGTGTTGTAAACAACAAGGGCAAGCATTGAGTTATCTATTTTGGACTGAGACTTCCCCAATTGGCAGTATCATGTGTAGACTCTGCCCTGTGATGAGGAAGATCCCCTTTTTGCAAAAGAAGTCAAAGCATAAATGAAACAAACGTGGATGCAGACGCGATTGCGTTGTTTGCGCCGGCTGTGGGTTTGTCGGCTTGATTTGCGGCTGCATCAGCTCAATATGCACATGGTTGCTTTGATGTTTTGTTGTTTAAGAAAAAGGGAGCGATTGTTACCTTGCACGATTTTGAAAGAATAAAGACGATGGACAAAGTCAGCTTTCTTATGCATGCTTGAAAACATGGAAATGCATCACATACTCTGTCTCTTGTCCAAGAAAAGACTTCAATGGACTCTTCTGAACTTTCCCAACTCGTTTGGGTGTTTCTCGGAAACTTTGTTTCCGTTACCAACACTGGCTGTAAACACACCGGCTTTATATCATCACTGTTTCCCCTCCTGCTGCCAGCCTCTATCTTGATGCATCCCGGTTTTTGTTCCTCATGTATGAAAACCTTATATGCCTGCAACACCCCCCCCCCCCAACAAATGAGACTCACAAAGTAGCTGTTGAAGCTTTCGTTGAAGTCGAAGGAGCAGCTTTTGTCAGAGGGGAATGATCGAGGAATGTCATAGCAGTCCTGGGATCCAAAATCTGCAACAAAGACACACATAATTGCAGCACATGCAGACTGTAACTGCTTTCAGTGGGACATTTACCTATATGTGGCTTTATTTCATCAATATAATATGTCCACGGCACACTGCATACGCCTTTGCTTACTCTCATATACTTTAGTCCAGGGCCATCTAGGATATAGCACAATGGAGACCCAATTAAAACATGTTTTCATGACGGTGCAGATTTAGTTGTTCTGTGGGACAGAGCTCAGCAGCTCTGTGTCGGGCCTCCACTCTGCGCCACACCATTACTGTTGTTTTGTGTTGTCATTAGCTGCTGATGTTGCTAATGCATTTCACTTATGACCACAAGAACCACAACAGCGCGAGGACAAGCTCGGAAGATAAATGAGTGTGAGCAGTGAAGACTAAGTGGGGGGAATAATTACAATGACGGATGCTTTTTTTTCCCTCTCTAAAGTAGTGTGCATCCAGCCAAAACAAATAAGCAGCAATTTATCTAAAACAGGCCAAATAAATACCAGAGTTTTCTGACTTTATTCATGACACATTTGTGGGGGGTTTCGGTTATGGTTTAGATTAAATCTGATAAACTGATTTACCTTCATATCACTTAACATTCTGAGTGTCTATCTAAATTGCATATGGTGACACTGAGCTCATTGCCACTGATTGACATTTTGCATTTTGGACAGCAAAGCAAAAACCGAGTGCAGTGACATTTGTCACCACAAGGGGGAGAAGTAAATGGAGGAATAAAGTGTGTTTACTGTGAAACATTGTGTAGTAGTTTATCCGCATGCAAATTGTTCCTTATTTTGCCTGCTCATTAAAACCATGTGTAGAGTTTAATTTAATCTTGTAATCAGTGAGATGCTGTTTGATATCTATGTTGAGTTCCATCAGAATAACAAAAACTCCTCACTGGCTTCTTTAATATAATACAACATTCAAAGTCTGATGAGACAAACATTATATTGTGAACAAAGATTGAAAAAAGTGTATTAGAATTAAGGATGCCGTTAAAGAAGTCAAGAAAGTAAAAAAATACATCGAGGGGCTGTCTGAGACGAACCTTTTCGGAGGCGTGAACTGTCCACTGTGCCAATCGTGTTGCTGCGTAAAGTTTTACTTCCAGCGCTTGTAGGCACACAGTAGTTCCCATCCGTCTCTGAGGCTGAGCGAGGCACATAGTAGGTGTCCGTGGGTGAGCGCTCAGCAGGGGGTGGAGGGGGTCCTGAGGTGGAGCTGAGCAATGGCTTGGGTGGTCTTGGTGGAGGCACGACATCTCCCACGCCTTCTGAACCTCCTACCCCCGCTGATGACGACAACGTGCGGGGCACTTGGTAGGTGCAGTTTGCACCCGGTGTAGGAGGGATGTCGTAACTGATAGAGAGGTTACGCAGTTGCGACTCCATCGAGGGCTTCCGCGATGGCGTGTTGAAAACGTAAAGGTCAGAGGCATCCCCGCCGTCTGGAGGAGCCGGAGGGGAGGAGGCCGACTTGGGAAGCAGCACAGTGTCCTGGGAGTAGCTGCGAGGGAGGTGATAAAGGCCGCTGTCAGTGGAGAGTGAGGCACCGCGTGATGGAGGCGAGTCGTAGATGGAGGGAGCCGAGGCAGGAGTCGGGTGCTGCGGGAAGAAGCCATTGTGCGATGTGTGCTTCGCTGACGAAGTTGAGGATGTGGGCGTGCGGTGAGACGGGAGGTTGTCATTCAGGTCTGTCTCTGACGAGGTAGACTTGGAACACTCAGCATGTGATCTGAAAATGTGACACGGAGACCCAGACGACAGTCAGGAGCCACAATAAAACGTGGCGCTTTCGTGGTGAGCGGAAACCCATTCGGTCACAATGAAACTTCACAGCATTGTCTGCAAGCTGCGGTCAGGCCAAACAACCAGGTTTTATCAGAAATCTCAGGCACTCCGGCCACGTTAGCATCTGTTTGAAAATCATGTAGAACATCTCACATCAGTAGATGATAAAATCATTCCTCAAACCTACATGCAGAAGAAAAAACACTTATTCTTCTTGGCTTTGTAAATATATAGCTGCGCGGCACAAAAACAGGTTAATGTGTCTTTGTTGGCCGGTCGTCTCCACACGTGCAGCACTCCACACAAGCAGGCAGTTCCAGCCGGATGGCCGACCACTCACAGACTAGCCTGTGGAGGAAGAGTCTTGCTCTCACACTCCTCCAGGAGCAAATACTCCTGGTCCCCCTCCAATGGGGGCTGATGCTCCACTGAGCTACACACAGCACACAGCAGGGAAGAGCACAAGAGTGGCAGCGCCGATGAGATGCACAGATGAAACCAATGGTCCTGAACTGTACACACACTCACACAAGTTGACAGCCCTGGCGAGTGCTCACGGAGCTCTGAAGCAACGAGTGCAGACACACAGACGGAAACAAGAGTACCTGTTGGGTTCGGGCTTTTTGCTCTCACAGTTGGCCAACCACAGGTAGTCCTGGGGCTCCTCGGAACTGGACTGCGAGTCCAGGTGTCGCACGCTGACCGGCTGGTACGGAGGAGGCACGCTGGACAGCACTGCTGCTGCTGGGCCAACAATATTACCCAGTGCTGGATGAGGGGGGGTATCCACCACCAGGCCCCCAGCCGCTGAATGGTGAGCAGCTTTGGCAGCCTCTGGAGGAGGGAATAAGACCGATTAACTCTTCTCAAAATATATGGGTTTGCGACACCCAACTATATATTAAATGCATGAAACACACTGTGAGAAAGTTTTCCTATGCTAGACAGAACTCAGCTTGTTCGTTGTTAGTTTACTTTTTCGATAGATGTGATAAGAACAACAATCTTTCTTTTATCTGAATGCCAGTTCTGCATTTGTTAAGATGTTTGTACATGTTGTTTTGAGTCACTTTGATTTGATAAAAAGTGCTGAAATAGAGGAATTGGGCATTATTTGTGCTTTCTCCTAACCCCCACCCCCCGCCTCAGGCTCAGTGCATGGGCCTATGCAGGTGAAGTTGGTGACTGATGGTCTTAGGGAGAAAGTAAACAGTGTATTTGCTAAAGTCAACTCTGGCAGAGTAAACTTGGACTAAAGACTGTTTCCTAGCAACCCACCTCCAATGTAACAGTCTGTGGTCTGTGGCAGCTTTTTGACCGACACTACATCAACTTTACATCTCAACAACGTCTGAGCGGCTGATGTATGAGGAGCCGCTCTAATGAAATGGCACCTGGAGAACCGACTCAGGCACTGAAGTCAAACACAAATCTGCTGCTGGATCACAGCGGAAACATTCTTCCTAAATGACCCGATAACCAACAATCTCACTTCTTGTTTTAAACAGCAGTTCATTGGAACCGAGTACTGTCGTCATTTCACGGAAAAACCAATTGCATCTTTCCCACAACACATCTTAAACAGAATTTAGTCAAGTTCTCTACTTTGTCACCCTGCAAATAATCAAATAACTGAGTCCTTTGAGATCCATCTGCTTCGACAGATTATCCTGCGCCGATGCGAGCCAAGATGGCTGATGCTCAGTGAAAGATGTATGTTTTCATTCCACATTGCTCGACTCTTTTCCCCCCCTTCTTGTTCACAGCTCTCCTCCCACTCTCTTCCATAACTGACTTGGTGTTATCTCATGCAAGGTCCCCGAGTTCTCTTCCTTTGAGTGTCAGCGTCTCTCTTTCTCTCCCGCTCCCTCTCTCCAAATTGAATCATTTGCCCCCGCCGTCTCCTTTGCTGCGTTCTTCTCATTTTGCCATTTGTTTGTCGAAGCTGCGAGTGCTGATTCATCCAGGAAAAGGGAAAATCCCCCCTCCATGTAATGATCCACACCTCCTCCACTGTCCCTGAGAGCATTCGGTCCCCCAGCTCTCCTAATGTCCCACCATCTCATATCTGCCCTGCGATGAGGCACTCCAGCGTGGCCACACGACGACAGGGGAGTGGGAGTCTGGTCTCACATGAAGAGAAGTGTAAGCGAGTGCAATAAAGAGAGCCAAGGATACTCTTTTGTAATAAGAAAGGCTGGGGAGGCTATCTGCAAGGGTATCTGTCTTTATGCCTCGTTTCTCCTTGAACATCCTCACTGTTAGTTTGTACATCAGGGTTTTGAAAGCCAGTTCCAATAACTCTGTTCGAGTGGTGCCATGAATGTGGTGATAAGGGTTGCCCTGCAACACTGACAGAGCAGGAGGCACAGTCACAATACTGCGGAGGGGACGACCTTGGAGCCGCATAACCAGTGACTCAGTTGCCAGGTTTGAAGAGTACCTTCTTCTCCCGAAAGAGTCTCAGCTATGTGGTATGTCAAAACAGCGTCTGTGCCAAATTCACACCACACAAAAAAATGCTCACGCGTCGCAGAGGAAGGGCAGGAGTCGTTACAGGCTGAGCATGAATGGCAAAAGTCTTAATTAGGCTCAAAGAGAAATAAGAGTATGCAAACGAGAGGGAATGAAAACCAGATAAACGGGGAGCATAAAAAGGGGGGGGGGGGGGTGAGGCCAGTGCACACACACAATGGTTTGATTATCCAGTGCTGGGAACAAGGGTAACGTGAGCTTCAATCCAACACATGGATCATTAGACCTTGGCTGAGAACCATGCTGAATAGAGGCCTTCAGCTTTAGCTGCTTCGCCCGATTCCTTCAGAGAGAGACGTGTAGACATTCGAGAGGCACAGCGGTGACATCAGTCGGGAGACCAATCAAACCTCATCAACCCATGAACTGACTTTGCATTGCCAAGTTCTGCCATTATTGTTTATCCAAAGGGGGTTTTGAGCAGAAAGAGGTCATTGCGTTCCTCCACCCAAACTGATGTTTTGTGCGTCGAAATAGATTCTTCTGAGACGAACTTATGCATCTTGTTTAATGACACAGCATCAACATGAGCAAAAAACACCAACGTCCGCGGAGTTGGTGAATTTCTATACTACTATTCAATAATGACATAACTGGAAGCCCAGCATTTTAATGCCGATACTTACCGTCATCAGTGGGGTTAAAACCACAAATGTCACAGATGTGGCGAACCCACTTATTCATTTCTTCTTCAGTGTCGGCCACCAGGTAGAAGACACGGTCGATGGTCTTGATGTCGAAAATGAAGCTGTGCTCCAAGTCTTTTTTGCTGAACGTCAACCCGGCATCCACCTGAAATCGGCAACAAATAGAGGTCAGCTTGAAAATGCTTCAGGGAGAGTGAACACAGCAGAAGCCTGACAAGTTTATACACCAAGAATAATTTGATACTGACCGTAATAGCAGATATAGCAGGTTTGAAAACAACTAACCCCAATTTTCATTACATATTTGATAGTTAGGTTGTGTGGAGCAGAAAAAAAATGTTTCTGGTTTCCTTATCTGTAATTTACTCTGAATAACAGAGTGATGCATCATCATGAATCGTAGCTGTATATCAACCACTGGAAACCCTAAATTTGACTTTCACACACAGAACTGGCAGCCTCATCCTCACCTGCTCGCACAAGTTGAGGTCGATCACACGGATGGGCTTCTTGGTATGGTCATTCTTGTAGTACTCCAACACGTCTGGGTCGCCTGTCAGACGGCCACTGCGCAGAACAAACCATCGCTTCTTCCATGCCTGCAGGATGAGCAGAGAAACAAGGCCGGAGGACATTGAGTGCGTGCTCCCACAATGAGAGCGCCGTTCCAAGACAGCAACAACAACAACCTGGCCAAATGCTTTATTTCTCTCGTTTAGCCGATGTGTCCTAGCGTAGCTTGTGTCTCAGTGTCCCTTCCCCGCCAGCTGCAGTGGCCTCGCGAAAGAATGGTGAGAGCCAGAGGGGAAGAGGGCCCGCGACCAGAAATATGTGTCTGGGATAAACCAGAACAAAAGCCACATAGTTTGGTCTAGCACTCGGACCGGAGTGACTAACCAATTCTATAAAGAGAAACAGGCAATTAGCCCTTTCCTTTTAAATGCAATTTGTTGTCTGTCTTGAAAAAGACACCAGAGTGCAGACGAGAGGAGCGAAAACTTGACTCCAGCAGATGTGAGAGAGAGAAAAGGTGCAAGTAGATAAAATCTATGACTTCCCTGTGACCACAGAAGAGTTTAATAATCCAATCCTTATCTTTCAGTACTTTCGAAACAACAAAGACAAGGAGAAACCATGGAGCCTCTCCTTCCTGGCTAATTCAGTATATCAGGATTACATAATCCAAGGGCTCAAACCGAATCAGCACGATTACTTTTTCCCCCTGGTGCCCGTAGTTTAACTAAATCATCATTACTCATCATCACCGTTTCACGCTTTGCTTTATTTGCATATCATGCAAAAACAATCCTTTCACACCTTCTTGATGAAGGACAGGAGTCAGTAACTCAGTCAGTGAGAGTCGTTTTTCAGGGGTGTCGAGCACAAGGCTTAGAGGAGAGTCTTTTTCAAACAGCGACGATTCCTTGCTTGTATTTTCTTTTCAGAAAACACATCCAGCAAGAATTCGCTTGAACACAGACTCAAAGGGTTCGTGAACTCTGGATTCTGCTGAGTCATGGCAGCTGGGCTGAAGCTTTTTTGTTTTCATGCTCAAAATAAGCTCTCCGCAAAATACGAGCACGAGCTGTCTGGGAGGGAGGACGATGTTGTGCCAGGAGGTTTAGGGGATCTATCCAAAAGTGTTTCACTTCCTTCTAGCTGCTTAAACAAAAGCTTGTGTTTACAGAAACAAGACTTGGTTAAGAGGTTTTGGGAAACACCGAGTCACATGACCGAGAGGGCGACTGGGTGCTCGATCGTTTCGGAGTGCTGTTTGCAATGATACACAAACAGCATATTGAGATCAGACAGATTAGGGAGCGCACCGCCTGTGTGTGAGGAATGCACATTAAAGCTTCACGCTTGTTGTGGGATGAGAGTTTGAGTGTGCTAACAATGCTCCGGGCTTGGCTCACTCCTTCCCTCAGCTGTTTTTGCATCCACAGGGTTTCCTTTGTTTCTGGGCCGAGCCCTGCGCCGAGACAGCGTGAGGACCACCGGACCTCTTCCTCCCCAAACAGGATGAAGACACAAGCAGACCTGCTATGATCTTAGATGGTAGACTGCAAGTACACAGTGTTATTGAAACCATACACAGAAAAAATGGACTGCCAACACATGCATGTGTGAAAAATCAGAGGATTCGTATCATGCAGCGACGTGGTCTTCTCGTGCTGGCAACATGTTTCAATCTGAAAAAAACTGCTTTATATAATCAAAAACACACCCACATCTTTCAAATGAGGCTCCAACCTATAAAACCTGCAGTTCTGAGGCAGACCCTCTGAAACATCACAGTTACCTGTAAAAAAGCTAAAAGGGAATGTGCAGAAAGAACAGCTACGATGTGCCCGTGCTGCGCTGTGCTGGACAAAGACGGTGGGTGTGGAGGGGGAACCTCTCCCTCTCTTGCATGTGACAAAGCAATCTTGGGTCAAGTTACCCTGTGGGGAACAGAAGGACCAAGCGCTTGGGTTACAGCGGGGCCGGGCCCGCCCAGGGTGAGTGTTGACAACTGGGCAGGTCGAGCACGCTCGAGACCGAGACAACAGAGGCCCGCTTCATGGAACCATCACCGCAACAGAGATTGTGGCAAACAAACAAAAACAAACTGACAATATGAGGTTTAATCCTGGTTCCAGAAATTAATCTCTGGCCAAAAAAAGGAAACAAAATAAGAACAGTCGGGTGGAAAACATTGGCCCAGTCTGAGCCACATTCTGGTCGTTGGCAATCAGTCTGATCAGCAATTAAAACAATGAAGAGATTAGCCGGTGTCTTGACAGAAGGCAAAATGTATGCATGTAATTACAAGTGTTCCATCTGTGCGTTCACCCATGAAGCCGATGTTCAAACCTCAGACCTTCCCTTGCTTTTTACATGTACAGTATCCCAGTAGGATGTCAACATGATAAAGAACAACATTCGTTGTGAAGATTTGAGCAGAGCTTGAATGAAGCCTCATTATTATCATACTTGACTGCAGCAGCACTCACTCATCATTATGCTTGTCAAACCGCCGACAATCATCTCAACTGCTCAGTCAAAATAAACTGAGAACTGTCATTCAACTCGTTTTGCACTCAATCTGTACAACCACAGAAGCGGTTCAAAGTTACAGCATGACTGTTTATCAGTTGCAATATTGCAGGACTGTTGAAAGATTCTTTGGATCACACACTGATCGCTGCTTGAAAATGCTTGCAACTTATCAGCACACACAATAAAAGGAGCCGCATCATTGAAAAAGCCAAAAACCAAATAAGCACTAAGATGAAGAAAGATTACTTATCAGTGTTGTTTGCAGGAAAACAAAAAGCATAACAATAATCTTAAGAAAAGAAGTGACAAACGTAGATATCAGTAATTTAACTTGCACAACACAAGCATGCCATCCCTGTTTCTCCAGAACCAGCAGCGCCACATTAATATGTTTACAGGCTGTAGTGGCTCTATGATGACAAGCTGTGTGGTAGCTGGAGCTTCTCCCCTCCATCTGTGGGCTTTCACACAGTGTTTTTGTGCACAAATATACATACTTGCAGCGTTTGTCGCACGAGACATGCGAGCAACAACAACAAGCACTTCTACAATCATACACGAATGACAACGCAGCCTGGCTGCAAAGCAAAGGGTGACACCAACATTCACCTTTCAAAAAAGGGGGATGGAGTGGGATGCTCCAACATGATGGAAGTGGTGGGCTGCCTTGACATGGATGTAAGTGTATGTTTGCACGCACCAGAAGGAAGTGGCATTAATCAGATCAGGGCAAGAAACTGGAGAACACATTTGCATGCACTGCAATAACCCAGTTAAAATCCGGTAGCGATCCGTAATCAGATTTCACCTCTCCCACCCACCACATCTTTGAACTGATGCAGGTGAATTTATGTCTATCAAATCTATAAACTGCAGCCTGGAGAGCATGCTCTCTCTTTTTATTGGTGCCTTTCAATTGAAGGCACCGTTGAAAAAAAGCACTGCATGTTTTTATTCTCCCTCTCCAGAGTGGGAATAAATACAATCTGAAAGTGGAGGAAACTAACTTCTACAGACTCAATTTGTCACATTGTTCAACTTTCAGGTCAGTTACAATGAACCTCGCTGTCCAAACTGTCATCAAATGTCACCCCCTTCGGATTGCTGCCATTGCAG
Organism: Malacoctenus gilli; assembly: GCA_032164315.1. Taxonomy (NCBI): domain Eukaryota; kingdom Metazoa; phylum Chordata; class Actinopteri; order Blenniiformes; family Labrisomidae; genus Malacoctenus; species Malacoctenus gilli. The sequence goes on along the minus strand of JASSRZ010011973.1, from coordinate 54,442 downwards.
CATCTGCACAGCAAACATCTTTGTGTGTCACTCTCATTTCTAATGTGAATATGCTCTTCAACCTTTGTTCAACACAAATCAGATTATGCCACTTCCAACCACATTTTTTGGACCAATTCTGCCATATTCAAGTGGATCTCAGACACAAACTGCCGCCACACTCCTCAATACAACATTTACTAGATTAAATGACCAAGAATACTTGTTCGTGTGATGCTGTAAGAAGGAAAAAAGGACTGAAAAAAGAAGGTACAATCAAATAAAATATTACATTTAATATATATCTAGATCTAGGTTCCACACATTCACAGGCCAACGTGACAACACCCAAATCACACCAGACTGTTTTCAATCCAACATCACCCAAGTAGACCGTGGGACCAGAAGAGATTGTTTTAGTCACACACTGAGTGGTTGTTCACCATTACATACCTCCTGTCAGTGCTCATGAAATATATGATGAGGGGTCCTGTCCTGCTTTTTGTTTTGTTCGTTCCATAGTAGCCAGTGTTGCCCTCAGTCACATCCAAAGGGGTCTGAGCCAGACTCCGGTGCTCTGTGACCACGGGGCACATGCATATCTGTCCCGCTCTCCCTGATACACCAACCAATTTGGACCGATTCGATCACAGAGCCCACTTCAGCTTGTAGGAGTCCAGTGTTTGCCGCCCCAGGGCTGGGAATGGGACGGCATGGGACGATACTGGACTGGGATGGGGAGGGCTCCCCGAGCACGGCAGCTGTGCCTGCCAGCCCCTCTTTATCCACCCCCCCCTCTTTTTTTTCTTTTTTACTCAAGGCATGTCCTCTGATAGGATGAAACACAGGAAGACACCCTCTGTTTGCCCACCAAGGTCTTAGAGCCTGTAGAAAAGGGGGCGGGGGTGTAGACAGAGGGGACATTGAGGGGCTTGCGAAGATGATGACAGGGGAAAGGGAGGGCGGGAGACTGGAGACGAGATGCCAATCGAGTAGAGTCACGGTGCCATAAGAAGCCCTTCCAAAACCCAACATCTCTTGAAAGCTCAGTGAGAAACAACAGGAGGGAAAGAAATAGTTTCTGGGGTGGGGGGGGCTGCAGAAAAATACTTAATGTATGCTCAGCTTACAGTATTATCAATACCTGTAGAACGCAAAGAAGTCCAAGCACAGGTGTCAAGTTGTAGCAGGCAACTAAAATTTGATCTCAGGGCCACGATCCTCTTTGGTCTTTGATTTGGCCAAATTGAGCTAAAAATCTCTAGTCAGCCACAAAAGTTGTCCAAGATTGTCGGTTTAAAAAAATGCCCAAAATGCCAGATAAAGCTTCACAACATTTAACACGACCACAGAAGGTTGATGAACTTCTTCAGAGAGCAAGTGCAAGAACAAAAAGATTTCCTTAAAATAGCTGTGGTCAAGTTCAGGATGGAAAGGTTTCTTCACGGCCTCCACAAAAGTTTGTTGAATGAATTACATGCCACTAATCAGTCTGCAGAGGTTTCTACCCCCCTTTCCAAATCTAATAACCAGTCCGTAATGGCTCTCGGGGCTTTTATAGGAGAGTCTGAACAGAGCAAAAGTCCATTGAGCTCAAAGGCTTGAAGAGTTTTGGAAAGCTTCAACTGAAATCGACTTTGTACAGTCGCACAGTCAGCTGGCGAGGAGCTCGGCTCACTGAACACATGGCCGGCCACAGACGTCCCACCAAACTGAAACGCTGGTGAGCTGCCAGGCAGCACGCTTGCAGTTTATCTGTCGTAAATGCCGCCACAGCACCTTCCACTCCCTTCCAAAAATGATGGGGGGAAACCCTGTTTGAAACCGCAAATATAATCCAACGGTCAACAGACTGCCAAGCAAAAGTCCAACTAACAACACTCAGCAGTTAGTTTGGTTTTTTGGTCATTTGTAGCATCAAAAATCTCTACTTGCTCTCACTCCAAAAAGAAAAAAAAAACAGATAAACAAAACGCTTTGGCTTGTGTCTCATTTTAATTGTCTGATTAACCTGGAGCAGCTTTTTAAAAAAAAAATATCATGCAGACAAATCAGCTTCTTAGGATGAGAGTTTGATCTTATTCATTAGTCTGAGTTGAACTAGTTTTCAGTGAGTCAGCCTTCCACCACCACTCAGCCTCCATCAACTACAGTTTACTACACATTTAGGGCTAATTGTGCCTCAGTGTTTGGAAAGCTTAACGCAACCTAAAAGGCCTTTAAGTGCATAATTGCTAATGCAAGTGCGCTGATGTCCCAGGCAGTTAAACAGCATGCTTGAGCTCATTCTCCATATATTTAAGGATAAAGTGACAATAAGCTCAGACCTGTGATTCTTTTTGTTTTCTGTTTTGAAAAGGAAGCTGTCAACACACACCAATCGCTCAAATGATATTATTTTGGCTGGCTCCGTGAACCAGACATATATTTACTATATTCACTACTCCTCAACAGTCAACATTTTTCTCAGCCTTCTCATCTTTAAAGTGTTTTAAAACAAGCAGAGTGACTATTTCACCCTTTAAAAATGGCAACAGAATAAGCATCCCAGTCGTCTTGTGATGGTTCATCTGACTGGTCTGACGTATTGTTTTCAGAATCTTACCACATCATTACTCACATTTCCACAGTTGTACGATATAAACTGAACTCTCTTCTCTTCAGATACTCTGCTTTAGCATCAGCTTAGCCCTGGCTGCATAGTTAACACGTAGCAGCATGCGAGTGGCTGAGCCATCTGTCCCGTCTGAGTGGGCTGTGGGTAAGTGACCTGCACCCCAGCTGCACTGACTCATCCTGGCTGGGACAAGCTTGTCTGTTTGTTCCTCAGGAAAAAAAAAAACAGCGAAAAGTGAAAGAGCAAAGGAGAGACGAATGAGTGTCGGGTGAAGGTCAAGATTTTACAGATAGTTTTGAAGACGTGCTACTATTTGATTTCCAACAGACTCCGTGCTTTCTGCTCAACAGAAAACGTGTGTTTCATTGAAACGAAGAGAGAAAAACACCGGTCTTGTATCAAATTCATATTCAAAAAGAACGCCTTTTTCCCAGCAGGAAATTAAACATGCAGCTATATACAGTTTGTCAGTATCGATCTGAGAACACCGGCTAACTGGGGGAAAAAATGTAGACACAAAGAAGTCGGTGGGAAAAAGAAGCATCGGGGGCTGTAATCTGTGTGTCCAATAAATGCAAATTAATCCTGAAACCTAAGAGCACATCAGGGAAGGGGGATCTCATGTGACTTGTTGCAACAGTTTAAGGCACATCAATAACAATACTAATGAAACAAAGTCTGGTTGTGTATTTGAGTAAGCAAGTAGTTCTCCTGATGTCAATATGCTAAAAGGATTTAGAAACGTTTCAAGGTTTCAGGATGAGTCATCGAAAGGTCAAACGACAGCAACACCAGAACCAAAACAACCCCGAGTTTCTCTCTCCCTTTGTGCTCTCAATTACTGCAATTGTTCATTCTTTTAGATACAGGAATAACCCCCCACACCCACACACAAACACACACAGATATAGGAGTTGAACTCGAGACAATTCTGTGACATTTGCAGTTATTTGGGGGAAATATTTGAATGACGAAAATTGCGTTTGATGACGCAAAAATGCCAAAAAAAGTGTAAAAAATAAAAAAGGCTCCAAAGTTTTTCCACAACACCTCCATGAAATGCATATTTTCAGAGACCACAGTGGTTCCCTAAGCCTCACTATCAGGTCCCTACGACTGTGCAGAACAAAGGCTGTTCTAAGAGAAGGGTGTCGAGAGCGTCAGAGATTTTGGCACTCATGGCCTCGGTGACGAGGTCTGCAGGAGAAGAAGGAGGGGATGGACAAAAGCTTCTCTATGCCGAATGCCGCAACTTGTATAAATCAGTCTTTGTTAGCCAGAAATGACTGGGATTCTTGCAAAACAGCTATTTTTACATCCTTCGGCACCAGAGAGGGCAGTTAACGCACAAGTAAGAGTGCATGGCCCTTGGCAACGTGGGGCTGCTCAGCCAACGTCATCGGGCCCACCGCCTGCTGGATAAGGGGGGGAACTTCCAGTAAAGGTGGACATGTCAGACGTCCATCCCCAGTGGACACGGCTCAGCGTCCCACTAGCTTCTGATCAATTGTTTTGTTGACCAAGACCATGAAAGTTCATGTCATAACAAAATAATCTAATAAAATGCTAAATCTGATATTTTAGAGGCAACAGACATCCTAAAGTCACAATGATAACAATGAAAAATGCCAGGGTACCATACAAGCGGAATCAAAATGGAGGAAAATTTAATCCAAACAAACAAACAAACAAAAAAAGCAGCATTTCCAACTGTAAAATTTAATTGTGGAAAACATGAAGTTCATGATCACATATTTTCGCTTGGATCACTTAATGTGTCTTAAAATAACTTTTGTTCTTTTTTTTGCTTTTCATTGCTGTGTTTGCATTGTAAAAAAAAAAACCCCAAAAAACAACCATCACAATATGTTGTCAGTGCACTTATTACAATAGCATTCTTGATCTTTCTCATTCTCATTCGTGTTGGTTTATTGGTTTGTATGTTAGTGGGATCACCCCAAAACGTTCGACGATGGAATTTGGAGGATTGGTGAAGGGGTGGTTCAAGGAACCAGTTCCTGAGTGGTTGTGATATGCCGACCCAAAATGTTGAAAAACTTTATCACAGTGTGATGTACAAGAGGTTGAAAGGGTAACAGGAGCTCTGCGCTTTCCAAATGCTTCTGGGTTTTTTCCCCACTTTTGTAAACGCTGGTTTAAAAATTGGGGAAGAATCTTTTCAGACATCTATACCCACTGAAGTCACCAAGTTCTGTAAAACAGGTAGAATTCTTGAAAAATTTCAACAAAGAAATGACCCCTTGTATGTGAGATGGAGCAGACCACAGTGAGAACCACTGCCAAAGTCAAGAACAGACTAAATGTTTGCGATCTCTCTTGGACAGCATGAATTATTCACAAACATAGAGGAGGATTATGACTGTCACGGATATCATGGGATTCAATTATCAACATCTAACAAGGAACCTTTTCATGCCTTTTCACAAGAGTTCCATCGTTTGCTATTTGACATAGACTGAAGCTTGTTGCGTAAAAAACAAAAAAATGCACGTGATTCACAGATGACAGTTTATCCGTTACTTTGAGTGCAAACACTGGAACCAAAATGCAACACGAAGCTTATTACTTCAGAAGGGACACACCATCCTTCGAAACATCCCCACAAATGTTACAAACTGTACAAAAAGAAAACTGTCCAAGAGCATGAGCAAACCTCCACCCAAAAAACACTATGTGTCTACCTTGCGAGTTGCACAGCCATCGTAGTAGGTTACTGTTGTTTTCTCTCGTAGTACTTTTGCTGATGACTGACACGAGGCCAGTGTGGTGCTGTTTTGGTTGTTGTTGTTTTGCGCCTTCTGACTTTATCACGTGCTGCAGAGAGTACGTTCATGTACGTGGAGGGGGGTCTGTCGTATGTGACCCCTCCCTTCTCTCGACTTCCTGTTCCATGTAATCAGGTTGTGCCAGACCCTCCTAACTGCCACTGCTAAATCAGAAAAGGGGAGGGGCTTGAGGGGAAAAAAAGGACCATTCTACCATAGTTTGTGGCTTTGTTGGGGAAACAGGTTTGCTGTGACCCTGCCTGACCCTGCCTGCGTGGCAGACGAGAGAAAAAAAGTAGGAATATACAAGTGGATTCTATTGACCCGGATTTCTTTCATGGAAGAACTGTTGTTTTATATCGGGAAAACACAACAGCCAAACCAACATGATATCCAGAGGATGACGCATCACAATAGTCAATCAATACATTTTATGAAAGTCTTAAAGTTTGTCCCGTTTAAGAGTCCTGTTGCTTCCTCAAGCCATATATTTGCAGCTTGAATATCTGTGCACAAGCGTTATTTATTAATAAAGATGTGCTACAGTTCTCACTCGAATCCAAACACTCCTTCCCTCTCCCTGGGTCTGAAGCTTCCTCTGCTTCCCATGGAGACTTTATAATTCCGTCACCCATCTGCGCTCTCAGTGAAAAGAGGCCAGAGATGTCACAGCATGGACTGCTTCCTCCTCATGCCTCCTTCACAAACCCTCTCCCTTGGCAAAGCGCTGACCCCAAACACTTCGCCCTGTGCCACGGCCGTACCCAGTCAGTGAACGGAGATCTTTTTCAGTCAAGGAGTGATGTGGTGTGTCTGAATGTAAGAAAGAAAAAAAAAAGCTCTTATGGCGCATTCAGTATGAAGTTGGCTCTCCTTTCTTTTTGCTTGTCTGTGGAACCGGCCAAAACACATTATGGGTGGTCCTGGCTTGACCCTCCTCCTTTGCTTTGGCCGAGCTTTAAGATGTCAAACTTTAAAAGCCTTTCTGATGTGCAGCTGGTTGCAGAGAGGAGGTGTGGTTGGCCTTTAATTCAGGTGATATTGACTGTTTGTGTTTACTGAATGTGGCGCAAGAGCTCACATTCAGCCAACAAAGAAGGATGCAGTTTGGCAACAGTTAAGAGTAAGGAGAGTGTCAGAAAGTAACACAGAGAAGAGTTCAATATAGCTTTTTAATACTACTCGAGATAGACATTTACAGCTTTGTGAGACGCTGTTGGTAACCACTGGCTCTGGTTTGTAACTCTCGCTTGAACTGTAGCACATGTGCTGCTCATGTTATGAACCTCACCTTTAACACACTTCTTCACTCATCATTGCAAGTAAAGCTGTGCTTTTCATCGAGTTGTTCTGTAATAGCTCTGGCACCAAGTGACGTCAGCGAGTTGCTTTAAAGAAGCCAAGCCATGCGTGAAGTACACAGACGTTATTCAAAGCGCTTTTTCAGACAAACTAGTACAGCCTGACCACTTTTAGGGCAGCAGCAGATTGGAAATTCAGACTGAATTTCATTATTTTCTGGAACTTTTGGAGGGGGGGGGTGAAGCTGAGACAAAAATATGACCATGACTGTACAAAAGTGTTTATTCGAAAAAAACTGATAAAACATGCACCCAATCACACTGTTCAAGCTTGTGTTCACACTTGTGGTGGTCCACACCAAAGCTGAGAGAGTGGGAAAGCTGCACAAAGCTGGAGTTAAGGCTGGATGCAGTGACACCAATTCTGCTTTGTAACTCACAAAATAACATGAGTAGATCTGTTAAACGCAGTAAAATGTTGGGGGAAAAATAAGGGTACTTTGACAAGCTAAGATCTCAGTGACAGCTGATGCATTGCATGAAAAAGTTAAAGCATCAGCATGAAATCACTCGTTTCCAACAAACTTTCTGCTAGCATGTTGTGCTAATTGCAATGTGCATATTGACACTTACGGAGTGCAATAATGCAACAATGGCTTCTGTAATTTCTTTGAATTAGAATGCACTAATGCTGTGTAATACACCCTTACAATGTCGAGAAGGGTTGGGCAATCCTGGTCCTGGAGGGCCGTAGCCCTGCATGTTTTCAATGTGTCCCAGCTTCAACACACCTGATTGCAATAAGCTGCTCGTCGTCAGGCTCTGCTGCAGAGCTGCATGATGACACCAATGACATTCAGGTGTGTTGGAGCAGGATCACATTGAAAACATGCAGGGCTGCGGCCCTCCAGGACCAGGATTGCCCATCCCTGAGTAGAGTGTAAAGGAGAGAACACAGGAGATATTTCACTTTTCTAGAGCTTGCAGAGTGATTGAAGAGAGACAGTGTTAAGGTTGAACATGTGTCTTTTTGGAAAATTGTTTGTAAATTAACTGTTTGAAATTCTATCTAGTAAGTGTATTTTTTTCTCCAAGTAATCTGGGACTTCAGACTCACAAACTGTTATTTGTGAACTGTTGTCAAAATGTTTTCATCTTAAAGATGCTTCATAAAGTAAACATCTAAAAGAGGTTTTTTTTGGTCAAAACTGATAAATGAAAAAAGGGTTTTTTGCATTTATCTAAATTCAGAAGATCAAATGTCTGTATGACACTTGCTCTTTGTTTCTGACCCAAAAAAATCAATTTGTTATCATCATGTGTTTAAAAACAATGAGCAGACCGTTGAACTATTCAGCTTTTGATCAGCAAAACATCAGCATTCGGACTATTGTTGCTGAAACACCCACTGAATCCTGAATATAAATAAATACACATGATGGTGATTGCAAAGCAGCTGTGGCCAGGGGAAAGCAGGGGAAATTTGCAGAGTAAAATAGAGTGAGAAGCGGGCTAAAGATAGGACCACCCAGGCAAACAAACACAAGTAACCACAACACTAGCTTGTGTGTATCTGCATGTGTCCTACTGAACCCTTCCTGGTCCATCTCAGGAACACCCACAACAATTGCAACTCCCGACTGGTTAGCAAGTTGTCAATTACAGCAGCACAACGCTGCTCCTATCTGAGAGCCAAACTTTTATATTCCTTTCCTCACCGAGAGAAAACAAGAACACATCTCTGTTCAACTGAAACGTTGCATCGTTCTTTTGTGTGCGAGCGCCCCGTCTTCCCACACAGGTCACACAACAGTGAGAATCTCGAGCCGCAATTCTTCCACAACGGCCAAAGCTCAAGATACAGAATTCCTCTGATAACACAAATTCACTGTTAATGACTAAAAACTCTAGGAGTATATGTCGGCAGTGGCCTTCATTGTATGGTGGAATGTTTCTTACATTACATGACCTTTCTCACATATGAAACACAACAGAAGGCATTGCATCAGAAGATACAAAAACACAGTATTTGGCCTCCAACCCAAGTATGAAGCACAGTATCATAAAAAACAACACAATGTATTTTAAGAAATCATAACCTATAACAAAGAGCAACAAATGCGACATCTGACCTAATTTAATATAACATAAAACCACATAACTTTACATCATGCTATAAAACTTCATTTGACAGAAGAATTTAACATGAAGCAAAATATGCAAAACAAAATCTCAAAAATAAAGAAATACCACAACCGTAACCTGATGTAACATGATGCATGATGACAGTATAAACTTTTTGTGTGATGCCTCTGCACAAAATGAGGACTAAACAGTGACTGGACAACAAGGGGAGAATCATTACAGACTGGAACAGCCTGTTCCAGTCCTCTTATTATCCATTTACCTACAACTCCAGACACAGTTGCTTTTGGTGAGAGTTTCTTCAAAAGACCTTTTCAAACAACTTTAATAACATTGTATTATTACACTTTTTAACAGTGAGTGAATAGGGTTCTGTGTCCAACTAGCCAGCGCCAGTCGTTCCACAGGCTATGAGCTGAAACAAGTGGGCTCTATAGAACCCTTGCAGACAGCTGTTTCATGCAGCTGGGCATACTATCGATGCAACATTTGTGCATTCCTTCTTTGCCAGAAATAAACTGGTTCACTGACATCTGCTCTGTAATGTAAAGGCTGAGTGTGTGTGTGTGTGTGTGTGTGCGTGAGTGTGTGTGCGCACAAATCGGCTCACTCAAGTTACTAAATGCTTCAAAGCCAGAGGGTGAACCTTTCAAAACACACAACTTCCAGCAGCTGTGTCTACACAAAAAAGCTCCTCCTTTGAGTGCACGATGCATCAATTAAGATTCCGTCCTACTGCATGAACATCAGCAGTGTATTGATCTGTGAGGAGCATCTACTGTACCATCATCAACACCAGTTTGCCTCCATCATCATCGGAACAATCTGTCATTCCCTCCTTCAATCCACCCTCTCGCGGTTGCTGCTCTTTCATGTGCAGCTGTGAAATTCTCACCCAGCCAGGCGCCATCTGACCCCAGCCCCAGCAAACTACAGTAACTGTCCAAGGAACACACACCCGAGTAGTCATGCTGCTATCTTTGCAAACAGCGCACAGAAAGAGCAACGTGCACATCAAAGACTGTCTGAAGGGCAAGCAGGTGTTCTTCATTTCAGGGTTTTCTCAGGTGACCAAAAACAAGACAGTGTCCAAGTTTGTTGTGCTCATCAATTCAAACTGAACCAAATCACAATCGCCTTCATGGCAGCTGTGATGCCCAAACTGCAACTCGAAGCTGTCAACTTAAGGCAGAAAAACAAACTAAAATAAGAGGGAAATTAAAAATTCACTGATGCTTACCAAAGTTTTCAGAAGCCAATTTTACATTCTCAAAAGCTTTGACGGGGTGGTCCTCTGAACCAACTGAGTAGCCCCCGTCCCTACTGAGCAGGTCCACTGTTACTCCATTGGCTTAGACAGGCAACTGTGGGATCGCTGTCGCTGCTCCACTACGTCCTTCAGACCGGGCGGGGACAGGAACTCTCAGTTAAATAATCCTCACTTCATATCATTCATTAGGTTGTCCACGGAGAGAGGGAGGGTGGGAACGAAACAAGAGGAAAAGAAAGAAAGAGAGAGAGCGAGAGAGAGACAGAGACAGAGACAGAGAGAGAGAGAGATCATAGAGCATGCATCAGATGAGACCAGTGAAGAACTGATCAGCAGTGCTCTGCAGAAGCCACCACAGTCTCACTGCGAAGGTAAAGCATTAACTCCCAAAGAGCAGGTTTAAACATTAACAAGACATCGCATCTTGTATGACTGAGGGAGCACAGAAGCAGTTACCTATAAATGTTGGAAAGTCTTACAGTGCTGGCACATTTCATCCAAACTCAACCACTCACATCTGACTGAGCCTTTTTTTTCTCTCACCCCCCCCCTCTCTCAGGAAACAAGGGGCTTTGTGAAACTCCGAAAAAGCAGCGAAAAAATACTCACAAAGCAAAATAACATCCCTTCGTGGAAGTTTCCACTTTGTTAGCGCTTTTTATCTTCCTGGTCATCTGTTCCACACACACACACTGAGCAAAAAGATTTCCTGTTTTGCCTCCTTTTGTCACTGTGGTTGTGTTTGGGGGCTTGTTGAGGCTAACTTTAGAACGTCTCCGATATTAACGTTTACCTGTTGCTGCTGGAGCAGCTATCTAATCGGTTACCCACAAAACACTACCAAGCACTGAAAACTGGCAGAATTTCTTTGGAAGTAAATGACTGATGAATAGAGAGCTAAAATCCAACTATTTCACTCACGCAAGGAGAAAAAGGATCAGATCTGAAGAGTAAAAAAACTCAACCACAAAACATCCTTGAAATCAAATCTCATTTGACAAACGGGCATTTACTGGTTCAAAATCCAGCAGTGTCAATTCTGTCAGTGAAAGAGTCATGCATCACATTCATTTTTGCTTGCTTACATATTGTGGACACACAAGCCTCCAGGATTTCTTGCTAAAATACACTCACAAACCTGAAGTCACCCGACACATTAACTGTCACTGCACCCCGCTGGCAGTGACGATAGTCCCAATAGCAATTTATTTTGCAAAGGAGAAACATGTTTTTCAAAGATTTCCAACAGATAGGGACCAGCTTTGAAATCGTACGTAATGCTCATGTTAAACACATGCTAATCCTGATTAATCATATGGAGCTGCAGACAAACAGCCATGATACAGTTTGAAAAGCCAAACTTTAAGTCCACAGGGAACACGACTCATTCAATGACCCTGAACTTGTCACAGTTCCACGTATTTCCAACTCTCTGACTTTGGAGTTGTGGTGTTGCAGCGAACTAACACCTGCACATAAGTTTGAATTAGCCAGTGACATTAGTGGCCTCCTGCTAACACGCGTCCAGTGGCAATGGCCTCTTTGTGTTATGACAAACACACACTGAATAACTAGCTGAGGAGCTGTTAGGAAGCACCGATTGTGTCTTTACCTGATTCTGAGGAGTCCAGGCTTCGCTTGGACTGAAACGCCAGCGAAGAAGCAAGGTAAGCAAGCTGCTGACCAGCCACTGTTGTCGAGTGAGTCTGACCACTTTCCTGCCTACGCTGCTGACTTCCCTCCCCTCGTTTTACTCCATGAAGTCTGCAACACCCTGCTCCAATAACCCCTGACCCACAGGAAGTAGACACAATGGACTGAAAATAACACACCACCTCCCCTGGCAACAACTGCCCACAGCAACCCCACCGCCACCGCCGCACACCGTAATACTCTACCAAACACCTACAACATACTGTCCTGACATAGGTGGGTAGAGCCAAAAATACCAGCCGCTACTCAACAGACTGAGCCCACATGGGACACCACTTCAAATCAGGGCTTTTTATTCCCCGCTCAAGTTCGTATAAAGAGGTCTAACAGATTTCATGGACATTCTGGGATATTTCTAAAGTCCTCTCTCAAGCAGTTTCACACTACAGCAGGTTGTGGGCTGAGCGGCAGACTCATGGTGGTCCCACTGCTTTCTGCAGGTGGACCACTGCATGGTGAGATGGATGACTTCTCTTCAGTCAGGCCCAAAAAGCATCTGTGGGTGAGCGTGTGGGAGTAATGTGTATTAGTGTGAGTAAGTGTTTGCCTTATTTGTTGTATGTTAATATGACTTTCTCTCTGCGGTGCAGCGCACCACAAGGAGGCCACAGAAAGACTATTTATATTTGAAGGCTTTTCTGTTCGATGACAATTAGATACTGGGAAAAAAGGGAGGATAAGAGGTAGCTTGTTATTAGTGTGTCAGTTCACTCCATGTGTGCGACTAACCCAATCCTTATCCCTGCAGTGAGCAACAGCAGTCTAATCCAATCAGTCCAATAAAAATTATTCCAAATCACATTAAGTGGCCAGTGAGAGATTGCCTCGGACATGATCTAATTAGCCGCTCTCTAGCCAGAGTCTGTCCACTAGGAAATGGTTCAAGATGCCGCACAAAGAGATAAGGAAATGGACTCTGATATGTGCATCTGTGTGGCGAGTGGTGTTGCATTTTAAAAAAGATTAAAAAAAAGCAGCAGGGTCTGGTTACTCAGCAGAAAAAAGAGGATGAGATGAACCTCGAGATTGAAACAACCAACCAACCATTTGTGTCCTTGTAATCGTGAAAAACTTGGTGTAATTTACTTATACATTGCTGCAAAATCTGCCTTTTGAATTTAGTATGCAGCTTGTCGCTTTGTTGCGCGAGCGGTGTTTGGAGTCCTGTTTTAAGGGCTCAGCTCATGAGCATGCCGAGGCTTGTTTCTGAGCCAAGTCAAAAAGACACACCTCCCTCTTCAGCCAGTCCCCTGAAACTGGTACACACCTCCACTCTCTGTTGTCACATTCAGATGATACTGCTTCACTTTGAGCTGAAAGCGAATGTGAGTGGCGTCAACACATACCTCAGCGGTCGACTGCTGCATGTGTGTTAGCGGGTTTCCCGAACGCCAATTCGCATTTAGCAAAGAATGTGTGGAATTTCTCCTGCACATGGCGGACGGCAGCGGTAACAATGCCGAATATTTTTTTTTCGACCGAACTATTACGCAAAATGTCCCTAAACACATGTCAGTGTTTTCAAAGGCAAAAACAATCCTCCCTTAGCTTCTATGGGTGTGTGTGCTTGCAGGCATGTATGTACACTTGTTGGGAGTTCTCATTCATACCGTAGCGATACTCACCACAGCTTGTGCATCACACAAGGCGAAATGAACAAAGTCATACATTAATGCATCTCTATAACAGGCTAATGCATTTGCTTTGGGCTGCAGAGAAGCCAAGGAGGCGCCCTTCAACGCTTCGCTACCATCACAATCATCCATTAGCCTCTTATACGTGTCGCATTTAAAACAACAACCTTGACCCCAACAATCATTATAATACATCCTCATTTATAATCCTGAAAACAGAGTCTCTCTGTTTTCTGTTTTCTCAGAGTCTTTCAGATACAAAATGCATACTTCACAGTGAGCATTGACTCAAAAGGTAAGTTCACAAAACAGAGTGCCACTATAAACTGTTCTTGCAGCAATTATGAGATGACAAAAAAAAGCTAATGCTGAACTGAATTATTCATTATTGCTCAGCAAACGGTGAGGAACAAAATAATCAGGAACAGAAGCTGTTGCCTTCAACCCGTTCCAATAAGGATCTGCAAACAACAGTCGCACGGCTTCTTAAGAAAATGAAACAAAATCCAGCTCAATGATAACATGGGAAATGACACTGGTCAGGAAAGACAGACTGATGACAGATTTCTTGAAAAAGAATCCACAATTTTAAGGAACTTGAATTTGGGGGTGAAATCTTGCAGTTTTCTTAGAATATACAGCGGCTCACACATCAAGCCCATGTTCACAGCTAACTGACATCTTTTTAGCATTGATTTCTTCCCAAATAAACCCAATGAGCCTGAAAAGTCTGCAGGTGATGCCCTCGCCAACACATCTAAACCACATATTTTCAAAAGAAAGAAATTTAAACATAGGAGAGTGACATGGTGAAGAGGATCACAACAGCACAAATCAGTCAGCGTTTGCTCTATTAAGTGTCCTTCTCACTTCCTTATAATTCATAGAATTGCTCCTTCAGCCTTGTAAAATGTACTCACATTCGCTTGTGGTGGCAAGGGCAAAATCCAGGTCACCAATCAATACCTATTACCCACTGAGTAGGAAACTACATTAAACTTAGAACACGGGGAAATAGAGGTTATACATCCATTATGTTCCAGAGTAAAAGGGAGAGTGTGTGTGCATGCATGTGAGTATTTTGTAACCACATGAATGACAGTTAGACAGCATCTCTGCTTCAGTATCAGTTCTCTGGAAGCTGTTCTTCAGGCAACATTGCGAAACCCGAACAAATTCCCATCAGAATGGCGCATACAAAGATAAGTGATTTACTTAAAACCATTCAACTGATTGATTGACTTCACATTACTTATAACAATATGAAGTATCTGAGAGTCCTTTTGTTTGATTGTTTTTTGATTTAAAAAAAAGAAAAAGAGAAACTTATCGTGAATCTTTGACGAATACTTCAGCGTCACAACTGTAACTGCCTTTATTTCTTTTTATAGCCGATGGGAGTTGTGGCAGAAAAGACTTCCCAGACTCAATGTTCTTAATTACCCTTGTTCATACAGTGCCCCATTCAATCCGCATACTGTGAAGACAGTTTGCGAGTGCAGATGGCAGACTACCCTCCGCTATGGGAACCAAAGCTGAACCCAAGATAAAGACGAGCTCATCTGACTTCACAATACAAGTTTATCTCATTCCCACAGGAGCTCCCTGTTGAACTGTCTCTTAGTTTTTGCAAACTACTTTTCCAGATAAGCCAGAAATGTTAAGAGTTACACACGCGTTCCCACTGCACAACCTTGACACGTTTATCCAAAGCACGCCTTATTCGCTGCCTCTCTGTTTCTGTTTCCATCCTATCTGCCTTTTGCTGCTCCAAACGTGGCCAATCTGAGCTCTTGTGCGGAGTCACATGCACTTGTCAAAGCTGCGTCGTTAGCATTCAACACATTCCTTCTCCATGGCAGACTTGGTTCACATGATCACGCTGTTCCTTGACCGCTGACGAGAGGGGCTCAAACAATTCTCCTTTCAGGCTCTGCTGGCCTGAGCACTAACACTGCAGTCCAGCCAAACGTGTCCCATCAGGCTTAACAAAAATATAGGTCGCAGTGGTCTATAAGTGTTGACATATACAAGGTTTTGGCCAACAAGCATGCAGTTTGATTTGAAGCTTCTGTTTGAAATTTCATGTAGAAGCAGACGTTTATACACTGAGGGAGAAGTTTTATTGACACTAAAGAAATACGAGGGCAACTTTGCGATAATTATTGGCTACACAGAAATGGAGCAGTGCGAATTCAGAAGCAAAGCTGCCCTGAAAATCTGAGAGGAGCTTTAAATACCAAACCTAATACCTGCAAATCAACCTGGTCATAAAAGACATAAATTAGAAATTACGTTTGACCGCCAGCATTCTATCCTTAATTTTAAGCCTTTATGCCCGTGTTTATGAAATTCAAAGGACACATATGGCAATTAATAAGGATGGTACCTTTTTGATTGCCAAATGATCATTGAAGTCAAGAAAAATAGAAATTATTACCAACCTTGAATTTTGAGGACTACAGGATTAGTATCCAAATTGCACTGGAGTGGCAAGCAAATATTCCAGTTTCTCTGATAAATGCTGAAAAAAATTTAAAGAAATAAAGGCAAGAGCAGCGTGTAAAAAAAAAGTTCTGAGAAATGGCAACAAAGTCAGAGTGCAGGGAGAGCCGTTCCTCCAACTTCTGAGCTTCAATCAGTCCAGAAATGAAGCCTCACTGTGAGAGGGGTCTCTGCTCCCTCTGTCTCAGTTTGTATGTGTGCACATGTGTGTGAGTGTGAGTGAGTGAGTGTGTGTGTGAGTGTGTTTGTGTGTGTGTGTGAGAGTGAGTATGTAGCGTTTAACCACGTTCTTTGGCCTGAGGCCAGGCCAGAGATATGGGGCAGCACCATAGTAACTCAAATGCAATCAGGGACAGTGGCCAAAACTGAGCCACTGGTGACGAGCAAAAGAGCCTTCTATCTTTGCCCAGCCACTTGTTCATTTATTTTATTTTTGCCTTTGAATATCCTCTTCAAACACACACATGCAGATCAAAACATAAATGCTGCCATGTATGAAAATCACTAAATGAAAGGACCAATTAATTGTCATTAGAGATGACATCCATTATGTTGAGGGCCTGTCTGATTCACAGTAACTTGGGAAATTACGCAAGTCTGCAGCACTATTTCACATCTAGTCTACGCCGACACCCCAACACCCCCTTGTCTGACTCGGGCCTGTACACAGACTGGGACAAACATGCACACATATTGGTGCCCACAGCCCCCGAGCAGGAGAAGAAGGGCAAAAAGTACCATGACAGCAGTGAGCTATATTAAGTGGCTGCAGACACAGCGGCTGGGGTCAAATCACACAGCAACACATAGCTAAAGTGCCAGCTCTCTGTGTGTGCGTGCGTGCGTGCTTGCGTGCGTGCGTGCG
>JASSRZ010011973.1:0-37527 GCA_032164315.1 Malacoctenus gilli | reverse complement strand
TGCGTGCGTGCGTGCGACAGGTGAGCCTTTAAATGTGAACAGAGTCACACAGTCTACCTTCAAAGCGACCTCTCAGACCTTGTCGCTCAAATGAACTGACAATTCCAAACCAAACTCTTTCAAACTCAGTGGAAGAGATACAACAAAAAAAGTCCAAGATAAAAAATATCTATGAACACAAAGCGCGCGTCCTCCCTTTTTCTGTATTATATGATGATCTGCTTTTTGCAATCAATGTCTCTTTATAGGGTGTTCCCAAAGTTTCGACACAATGGAATTTTTGGGTTAAAAAAAACAGCATGATTCAAAGTAGACCTCCAAGACACATATTTGTAGAAGGCCTGGGTCACAAGATGTTTGGCAACAACAGCTTCTCTTAGTCAAGCTCAAATCATCATAACTGTCACATTATCAGACTCAGCTCCTCCAGCATTGTTCCCAAGTCCTCCAGAAAAAAAAACAAAGGCATCAAATCAAACTGGGAATACTAAATCATGAGTTTTGAAGCAGGCTTAAATCGAGTGGTGACTTTAAAACCAATGTACAGATCAATACAATGGTGAATGTGGACTTAAAATCATTTATTCCCAAAATGAAAAGGGACTATGAACATAACTGATCAAGTAATGTTCGGTTGAGGGCATTTTTCAATTAAAAAAATGCCAGCTTGATGTGCTAAAGATTCTGTTTTAATCCAATGTTCACAACAGTCACAATTTGTTTCTCGCCATTCTTTGGTCCATCAAGCTTACCAAACCAAATCTGGCCAATATAAGCAAACTGACACCAGAACAACCAGGCTTCTACAGAATAACTCAAAGTACACCACGGCTTCTGCTGTCTAAAAGTGTGCACACTCCAGTGGTGAGTGCACCCATAGAAACAGCAATTCGTAATGCTGAAACACAGAGACCCTTAAAGAGGGTATGCGTCAGTGAAAGGCTTTCAAAGTATACAATTCTTCGGTGAGTCACAGATCACAACTGAGTCATCGTGACATCTTTTATGTCTCAGGTTATGCATCACTTCAGAGACAAACAGAGTTGTTTGGATGCAGCATCAGCAGGTTGGTAATCACTTTACTTTCCGTTATTCTTTATTTGGATAGTAATTATCTGCCAGAGCTAGAGGACTCGTGTGAAAGATAAACTGAATGTTTGCATCAGAGAGGCCAAAGATACATGCAAACAATAGGAATATGAAGGCAGGATAAAGGGAGAAAAAGAGTACAGGACCCCTCCTCCTCTCTCTTCACCCGCCATCTGGTAGCCATCAGCGCCTCACACAGGAAGGGGCGGCCATGCCTTGCTGGGGCGCCAGGGAGCGGCTCCTCTTCCCTCTTGTTGCTGGAGGAACAACAATCAGTCAGTGCGTTGCATTGCGAAGCAGCGCAGCACAGTGCGGACCGGCCCAACTTAGCCTGAGCCGCTCCGCCGGCTCGGCGAGGGACCAGGCGCTCACACCCCTGCAGACCAGCAGAGAGGAGCACAGAGCAGCCTCACATTCCTGCTGTCGGCGCCTGCCAAGAAGCGCTGGGAACGGAAAGAAAGAAGGAGAGAACAGAGAGCTGCTCTCACTGGAGGCTGCCTAATGGTGCTGCTTTGAGAAGCACTCCAGCCTCTTTTTTTTCATCCTCACTGCTTTCCCTGTGCTCACCCTCAACAATGATGACAAAATTATTGATTGCCATTGTGGTGGATCCCAGCTTGGACTTTATTGCACACATACTTACAATCCTTGCCATTACTTTGGAAAAAGTTCCCTTGCTTGCAAAAAAACAGGGCATGCACATTATCAGAAATCTGGCCCAACTACTGGTAGTTATTATGTCCCTTTAGAACACACATGCGCACTTGGAAATCTGATGGGAACTGGGCCTCCTGCAGCCCCTTTGTCTGCTCAGTAGAAACCATGTTTGGCCATCTGCACTCTTCTACCAACCCTGTTCTATGTCCACACCAGACTACAACTTCACCCTGGAAATAGACAGCAGCCTTATGACATGCACTATTTTTACAGCCTGCCGTCATTAGCTGACAAGTTGAAACATGAAGCAATGTAAACAAAGCAGGAGAGTTCAAATCTGAAACAACACTTTCTTGAAATTCAGTCAGCGCGCCTGCCAACGGCAGAACTGCCCTGAACCTTGGTGAGAAAGGGACAAATGGCATGATGATGTGTGTGATCAGCCTTGCAGTGTACTTGTGAGGGTCCCGTCATCTGCATTTAATAATAGCCCCACTTCAAATTGGTCGACTTGGCACAGTGACAAATAGCACTAAATAGATCGCTTTACACACTGCACTGAAACCTTTCCCAGCAGAAAAACACAATTCAGGACCTGCTCTTGGGTTTCAAACAGGATAAACTGAGGCTGCCGAAGAACCACGTCGCCACAGTCACATCACTGGCTGCTCTGTGGACTTGGCACCCCGAATAGTAAACAGCTGCAGCAGGCAGAAAAAAAGGAGACACATCTGTTTACAAAATGCTCCGTGTTGGCCTTGACCCTACAATTCAATCAGCCTGGTTTCCCTAAGGGAGCAAATTGAATTTGGAGGACACAATAGCATAATGTAAACATGACAAAGGTTTTTACAGGCGCTCACCGTCTGCATCGACTTCAAACTGAGCCGCCAGTGGATCAAACACAACCCAAGACAGAGCGGACACACAAGACAGTAGTTCATGTTTGCATTTGCAAACCAATTCAACCCTTGAATTTTAGTGATTGATGAGCTAGTTTATCCTCTGAACTCATTCAACCAATTACATAAGCCCAGCTTTTGTTTAGCAGTCATCATGCAGAGCCAGTTTCTCGAGGATTTTTGCCTCATCACGTTGTGTGAAAAACACCAAAGACCCACTTTACATGACAGCAAAGTTCTTTTCAGGGAAGACAGTGAGGTAACAGCTACACAATCAACTTCAAATTAATTTTTCAAGTTGTAAACAGTTTTCTTCTTGTATAAATAGTGGCCTAAAGTGCTCAGAAAACTGGAGCCATTTGTCAAGAATCTGTAGTAAGATTGTTAATGCCAGTGACAAGTTTACATCAAACAACTGCCTGCTGTGAGTTGCAGTCATAAAATGCTGAAAGTTGGAGAATAACTCATCACTTCAGTCGCAGTCAAACATCTGTTATGTTCTGATGCAGATAATGACAAACGTGCAGCGTCAAAATCACAGATGTTTACAGATTCTCAGGCTCACAAGGAACAAGGCAACATCACGACACAACATCAGGAATAATCTAAAAGTTCTGCAACATTTGGTGAACCTCAGTGAATTCAACTACCTTTTGCACTTTGTTGAACTTTCACAACTTCTACAACACAGTGCAAACATTTAGAGGCGAACTAATGACAAGTGGCAAATTCACTGTGTACCACAGAGAGCTCTGCGGTGCCATATTTCACAAGGGTTAGCCTCAGCTGAATGTTTTTGTTTTCTTGCCTGTGTTTTTCTTTGTGAGTCGATGCCATGATTTCAGACTTACTACTGTCTATAAATAACCTGCAGATAATGGAGCGAACCGCAGCCATCTTTACTCCTGTTGTGTTGTGAAAAGTAGGACCGAAACAACAGTGATGGGTTTTTTGAAGTCGAGACGCCAACATCAACTCTGATGTTGAATTGTGGCCATGAAGACTGAAGCATATTACAGACTCGACTGCTTCTTCCTCAAAGTCTGTCAGACTTTCGCAGCACAACTTCGAAAAAACAAAACAAAACAAAACGTTGGTACCAGTTTGGTTATAAAGGAACTGATACCCCCATGTTGGACACAATGAGGGTAACGTGTGTCCAAGATAAAAGTGGGCTGGTAAGGATAACTATTGTAGTAGCCCATATATTAATATTTAATGATCTTTTGTTTGTAATGGACATTAAATTATTAATGGCATATGCAATCCATTTTCAAGCTGTGGCAGATCACACAACACTAGTCGAGCTGCTCCAAATGGAAGGCCGAGCTGCTGCTGCTGCTGCTGCTGCGGTGAGGAGGACACGGGCCAGTAATTTTTCTTTGTTAGCCTAAGAGGCTAACGCTGCACAAGTAGCCCTCTGTTGCATCCTGTTCGGGTTACTTGTTTGTTTGTTTCTTCAAGCATGTGGGAGGGGAGGGTTTAAACAGAAAGTGAGTGTTTGTGCTCCGTTCCACTTGCTAAGCAGATTTAATGAATCCTCGACTTAATCAAAGAGTCGTGCTTTTGTTTTCGCTGGACCCCGCGATGACAGTTATTGCGTACATTTTTCGCCTCCATAGTCTGTAAATGAGGAGCGCTTCAGCCTGTCAGAGGGGGGCTAACGAACGTTGCAGAAATACGCCATCTTGGAGTGAAGAGGCCTCCTGGCCAGCATGGAGCATGTTCACAGTCTCCCTTTACAGCCATCAGAGGAGGACCTTCAGGGTTCAGTATTTTCCTTTATCCGGTTTACCCCTTCACCTTGTGCTGCGCCACTGAGGCCCATTTATGGGATGGACAAAGTGTACAATTAGGTCGTAATCTGTTTTCAGTGGGTGCAGGCCATTGAAAGACAAGAACTACAACAGTCCAGCTGGCTTTGTGCTTCTAAGGAGCCAAAAAGTGTCAAAATTGGATCAGAGTAAGAAGAAAAATCAAACTGAACACATTGCAATTATTAGAAATGTAACATTTATCCATCATTCTGATCCTTTTCAACGATTCATTGTGCGACAGGTCACTTTACAGGGATTCATGAGCCAATTTGGAGCCACATGGATCCTGACTTTAAACAGCACAGCTCTAAAAAAACAACCTTGAAACTCTGTCCTCGCATCTGCTCGAGCTCCTGTCATAACAAATTGGTACACCTGTCTTTGAGCTCTTCTTTAACAGATGGTTCGCGAGGGGAGGTCGCGCACGTACACAAATCGAAAGCCACCAGAAACCAAAGAGAAAATAAAGAGAACCAGATGCGTAGTGCAGCGTCAATGAAAGCCACAGAGGGGTCAGTTATGACAAACTCAGACTCGAAAAAGTCCTATGAACGCAACTGTGGTAAAATGGATTCATGCTCTCCCTCAATGAGATATTAATATCTGTGTAGCGCAGAACCGAAACCCACCAATCTCAAGTAGACCCCCTCTGTCAATGTACTCTAGGAATTGTATATTTTAGAAGTTTAAACAGCTTTGTGGCACTCATCCAATTCATTACTCAAAAGAAAAAAACTGAAATAACGAAAAATAAACAGCACTGATGAAACTATTCTGCTAACTGGTTCAAACCCTCCATCATAGCAAGTTACCAGACAACCACAATACTTCGCTTTGAGCATGTGCACAGCAAACAACATTATAACCCCATGTTGCAGAGAGAAATCCAACATGTCCTGTGACAGACAGCTGGTTTTTTGCTGGAGGGCCAAAGACCCAGATGTTTTTAATGACTTCCTGCTCCAACACACCTGATGGTAATGACTGGCTTATAGTCAGGATATATAACGGACCTAATGACACATTTATTGGACGTAGGTGTGTGAGGGCATGGAGACGCAGGAGCAACTTCACACATGTTCTTTATTTCAAGATCAATCGGAAAAATGCCACAGGAAGAAACTAGGAAAAGTTTGGATATGTTAAAAACCTCTTTTTAAACAAATGGAATTGCATCATCGGAAATAAAAGTGAATTATATTGCTTGCACTATTAGTTAAGCAAACAATGAAAGTTTTCTTTGTTTGCTTCCAACAAGAATGAAAACACAGGACCTGACAGGAACTGAAGATTTCACAACACTGTCACTCACTCGTCCTGTTTACTGCTGGTTTCAATTAAGGCTTGCGGAGACGATGGCGCAGATGCCAACTGACACTGGGTGAAGTCAGGGTACACCCTGGACACTTTGCTAGTCCAATGCAGGGCAAACAGAACAAGACAGACAACCACACACATACATACACAACCACACTTAAGACAATTTAAAGTCAACAGATGCTCACAATCAAAACATTCTCCACACCGATCTATAAGAAGGGGCAAATAAACGTCTCTGCAAAGTTCACAAATTTATTTTGCGAATGTATTGAAGAAAAGAAGAAAATGATTTGTAGCTATATGGTGGACAGCTTAGCATCCCTGCGTCGTAAAATCCCATTTGCCTTCCATTTGCTGTACATTATGTCATATATAAAGATTTTCTGTCCGTAACTCCATTAGCCCAGATATGACTCTGAAACTATCGATGTTATGGGTGTCTCCAGCTGAATGTTGCAGGTCCGTCCGACAGCTGACACGCCAACGACCTCTTCTTGATGAGAGTTTGAACCTCAAGAAAAACCTCCATTTTTAAACACCTGGTGGAAAGAGCTTTTTTTTTGGTCCCACAGTTTATCAGTATCTTTAGGTTTAAGAAAATGCCAGTTAGCTCGTGAATCCATTTGGTTCCTACACTGTATACACATTAACAAGGTTTTAATTGTGCTTAAGATGCTTGTAGGATCGAGTGGGAAATTGAGTTATCGCTGGTCAAGCCCACTGAGCCGATTAATCGAGTAGGGAATTTGGTTATCAACTGTTGCTTTTTGGCTGGCAAGTTAGACTGGGACCCGAAAATATGCACTCAAGACAAGCGAACGGGAAAATCTGTGGTCACCACGGGAGGAATCAGGTCGAACTTCGTATAAATGAAGCATTGTAAGACTCCTGTAGGATCATTGTTACAAAACATGCCCTTGAAAAACCAACAGGTCAAAAAGTACTTCCCAGTGTGTGGGGACTTGCTGGCAGGTGACTACTGAGTAGTAATTTGTTACACAAAGTCTCTCAACAGTTAAAAGCAGGAAAGAATAAACATCGATGTATAGATGTTTATGTGACTTGCAAAATACACAAGGGCCATTTAGAAGCAGTAAACAACTGGGATTATATTTCAGAAACTCTTCTAAAGAAAACTCCCTGAGGGGCCTAAAACATACTACTGTGTCCAGAAACAGCTATTAAACTGGAGCAGCTATTTGCCAAATTCTCCTGAGGACAATTAAGTATTCTACCAAGCCTGCTGTCTCATGGGAAGCAACAAGGAGGGATGTGATAATCCAAAGTTAAAACCACTTTGCCGACTACCTCGTCTGGGACTGATGAGTTGACACTGTGGAAAACGCACAACTTCTGATGATAAATAAAGTGCTGACAATCGGCTGTACTTTGAAGTTCTAAGTGAAGATCTTCTAAAGATCTACACTTTCCTGTGAAAATACTTGACCTGTGACTCATTGCGTTGATAACGACTATGTTAACCTGATTAATTCTTAACTATGCAAAAGAAAACAATAGTGAATGCATCGCTTGAAAGGTTGCTTCCTACACATCCATCTCAACAGACACTCCAAAACCTTGTTTGAAAAAATGCTCCATTAAACTTGTGGTTTCTGCACAGATCTCAAGTTACAACCCTTGTAATCTGAATATCGTGAGACATCTACAGAAAGCATTGCCATGTCTGAACCAATGACATGAGCTGCTTCAGCTGTACAAAGTTTTCTGGTGCACAAGACTTGAAGAGTTGTTGAAAATCAACTGAAGAGGCATGAAGGATAATGTCATTTTAGTTATGATAGATAAGAATTGCAGTGTTCCTGCTCTGTTGACAAGTTTTTGCAGTTCTGGGGCAATCCTTTGATGCCTCCTTCAGTTGTTTTGTAAATCATTTAACCCTTGGCAAGACTAAAGTGCACCTTTGGTACAGATGGGACTCTGCTGTCACTGCACAGGCAGGAAGCACTTCTATAGGAAATCAATGCATCTGAGACAATGACACAGTGTTGTACTGAGAGACCTCTGGTTGCCTTGGTCTCCTGTACGACTCCAAAACAACAGCCATGTGCCCCCAAACCAGGAGCCATCGAGCAAAACAACGTCTTCCAACCAGGCAACCCGTGGCTAAGTTGCTGGAGCACACAAGAGGGAAGCAAATATGACAATAGGCGATTGTTGGACGTGCCCGCAAGACGAGGCCTACACACTGCGGCCAGAGTGCAGGAGGAAAAAGCAGGCGCACTGAGTCCAACTGGTTACTTTATTACAAGGTAACAAAGAGGATATGAAGTGCACTTACGTAACGTCTCAACTTTTTTTCAGGAGGAGACTTTCTCAGCCACCCCGCGCACACCACCTCCCCCCCGCTCATATCTGCTCCTTCTCCCTTTGCTCTCCCTGGAGCTTCAGTCGTCTGGCTTCGTTTGTTTTTCGGGAGTGTGGTCTTTTGCCCCCTCGCACCTGAAAGAAAGCAAAGACAAACAGACGACCGAGCTCAGGCGGTGTCGCCAACAAACCAACTAAAAAGTTGAAATGAGTTCTTAGTTGTTGGTTTTTTTTGCGTCGTTTCTGACAGCAGCCGTCACCGTCACTCCTTCGAAAGTCGACTCACCGACGGACGGAGCAACTCTCCTGAAATGCACAGACCAGATTCCCACGAGTTGTAGTCAGATCAGCGAGGAAATCCCAAGAACACAAACCTCCGCGGCTCCGCCTCACGAACAAATATCACTTGACTATTTCGTTGAAACTCGCCGCGTGGGTAAAAGAAGGAAAAAAAACGCAGGCGACTGAAAGTCGCTAAGTTTTTTTGTTGTTGTTATATGTACCGCCTCATGCTAATTCCTGGTAAAGTGGAGCGATTAATCCCAGTTGGAGAGGTCGTCTGGATATGTCCCACAGTGTGCCGGCGCATATTTGTCGTCTGTGCGCAATTTAGAACAGGCTTGGCCGTAAACACAGTGGTTTCGCCGAGCTTCCCTACCAGTTTACTCCCATGGTTCCTTAATTGTGATTGACAGGGTGGCTCCGTCTTTCCCTAAACTCACACTCTGGAACACGGCGGCGCCAAGCTAACGGCCGCAACGGCAGGCTCGCCGAAAAGCGGCCAGCATTTCAAAATAAAACGCTGCCCGTGAGACACCACCGACGTGTGGCACGATTCAGAAAACTTGAAAATATCAAATCAGAAGAGGAAAAAAAAAAAGATTTTCGGTCAGTTTCGACAAACAAACAGTAAAATAAATTCGTCAAGTGTGTTTTGTTTAAATGTTGGAGGTACAATGTGTGTGTTTGGATGTGTGTGTGGAACAACCGGTAGCTGTTAATGATTGTGAGTAATGAACATTATTTCCTACAGATGTGGAGGGCTTTGGGCAGCCAACATAATGGTGACCACCTTGACCAAAGTCTATCAACACTGAGAAAGTGTTATTTCCCAAACCCACACATAAAAGATGCATTCAGGCACACCTGAAAAGATAACTGTTTGAACAAAATTTATTTCAAAAACATTCCTATTTTTTGTCAACATTTGTGATTTTTTTTCTTTTATTTTTTTTAATCGTCACAACTTCTCACTGCGACCCAGTATGAATTGTCAGGAGGGAGAAGTGGGAATGAATATTTTTTAGCATTGCTTTGTTTTGTTTTTCTGTTTGTTTTGTTGTGTTTTTTATTGAGCAGCAAGCCTACAGCTCCTAAGCATAGGTTTCAGAAGCAAAATAAAAAAATAACGTATTGATTTGAAGATTTCTTTTTTTTTTTTTTTTGGAGTGTTTTATAAATTCCCTTCCGTTTAATGTGAACGCTCTCCGACTTGTTTTGAAGGTCTTAGTCGGAAGTGACTGACTTGGTTTTCCCATAACTTGCCAAACGAGTTTGGAGGACGAACTAGGGAGGCGGCAGCGTGCAGGGAAAGCTGAAGAGCTTCAGCCATGGGACATGTAGTTCAAAATCCCCTGTTACCGTCCCGAACAACACGATTGAAGGTTTGTGGGTGTTCGGCCGTTCGTCTGTGGCTGATCGTGGGGGGATGGCGGGTAAATGCGCCTCTGGAGGAACACAAAAAGTGTCCGCAGCCAGCTGAGGAGCAGACAAAGAAAGGACCCACCTCATCGATGCCACCACGGATGTCCCACAGAATCATCTCACGCTCCAACTCATAAAAATCCAGCAGGAGAGTGGACTCAATGACCTACACTCAGGAGAGCCGCTCCTGTTACTGCAAAATTCACTTCAAACCTTTTTCTGTTACTTTACGCTGGCACAGTTTGCACTGATATAACTGGGTTGCACAACTCATTCAAATCAGATCTGCTGGAAAAGTTTGATACTTTATTTTGCAATTGCTAGTGAATAGTACCATCAAAATATGTGGATGTTGTAAATAGAAATTTGTTCCAAATCACCAAATCTTATTTGTTTGCAGGGGTTTCATTGGAGATCAAGTGAAATATCTGCTCCCAACAGGGGTGGAGGCTGCATGGACGGAGGATGGTATTCAAGGAATCCTATTGGAATGCCATTGTGATTGTGCACATTTACCCAAAAGCTTGTTTCCTTGTTACTCTGAGATTATTGACCAGGCAGTTGCCCAAACACATCACTCCTCGATCACAAATTGGGTTCTTGTTCCATGTTTTATAATCTACCTCTTTCTACCCCTCTCTCACCTCTTTCAGGGGTTGAGATTCTGACCATCATGGTATTTTTTTGTGTTTGTTTTTCTCCTTGTCTTTCATCCTTTCTCCTGCTCTCTTCCCAGACTTGCTTCAATTTATTTCATACTTTCATAAAATGGCCAAAAGAATATACAGTAGATAAGGGAAAGAAACTTTTGTCATCAGTGTTGGAAAGAGTTGTGTTATAGGCTGCAGCATATTTGTAAAGGAGTGGATTACAAGCTTATTACCGCTACACCTGTTTGTTCAAAGTACCAGTGGTTATAGGGGATAAATGCATAACCTGATAAGGTACAGCACCCATGTTATCATCACATTTATCTGGGTTAAAGTCACTATTCCGTCATGCACAAATAAATGTGTGGGAACAACCCTATTGACAGCCTCTTTCGAACAAGTTGTCGACTGGGACAAAAAAAAAAAATCAGGGTCAATGGAAGTGAGCAACAGACTTGCTATAAAAATTCTACGTTTTATTGCAGCATTGGTTGAAGCTAAGAACTCATTCAGAATAATTGCTTCTGCCTCTTTTTCCTGTGTTCCAAAGTCACATGTGATCTCCCAGTTCCTCTTTTCAGTCAGTTTTCTCCACAATCAGTCCCATTTCAGTTAAACTGTTTTGCAATCGAAGCAAAAGAGGACGCATACTCTTGTTTTGATAAAATATGCAACATTTAGTTCCGTATTTCTTTAATGGCGTGTTATTTTTACGATTCTCTTGAGTTTCATACTTCTCACAAACAAGAGGAATTTAGCCTAATTTTAAATCAAGCATCTGTTTCAGTTAAAAAAAAGTCAGAAACAAGTAGACATGTAGCAGCACAGACGGTTCCCGGGAGGATGCATTACAGTAGAAATGCTGAATAATGATTATCTGACAAGTAGGAGGTCAAATACGCAGGGATCTCCTCATCATTATGGCAGTCTGACTGGTGACTAGCACATCTCCAAAATAACCCATTTCATGTTTCCTCCAACTATCTGTTGCTTCAAGTTTTCATTTACATTTTCATGCCTCACGCTTGTTCTGTTAGGGTTTATCATCACATGTATGGGTTGGTTCTTGAACATCTGTCCACCTCTTTGCCAACATACCAGTGTAAATGCTGCTGCCTTTAATGACCTACCTGGTTTAGTGAGAGGATACAACAAATGCTGGTTTGCTTCCCTCTCTGTTACACTGAAGCTACTTTGAATATCAATGCAGGACTGCTGAGGCAAACAAAAATAAATCTATTCAAAGTTGTTTTATTTGTTTTGAACAATTGCATTAAATATCAAAAAAACATCAAACCAGCATGGTTGTACACAAGTCACTGTGAATAATAGTGAGGGTTGTTTTGAAATATTTAGTACTTTATGGAATCTGGTAAACAAAAAGTAGTTACAGATACTTAATTCTGTTTAGTCACACCAGCAAAGAGCATTCATTTGTTTTTCAAAAGAATATTATTCAGAAATGTTATTTCAAGTCATATGTACATTTATTGCATGTGATAGGAAGCCTAAAAAACAAAGCACACGGCAAAAAAATTCAAAAATCCTGAAAAAACAAAAATTGAATTGCACAGCGCATGAAAAAAACAACAAACCACAGCATGCAAATCAGGAGGGTAAACAAAGCTCATGAGCTCTGAGTAGAAGAATGACAAATCAGAAGAATGTGGCTTTCAGACGAGTGAATTGGTTGTTTGCATGGACCATGGACCCATGTTCTCTTGCACGATCTTATGTGTGTACATACCAGTGCATCAAGAATAATCAACACTGAAAGTACTATAAACACTATAGTAAATCAGGTTTTTAATTTTTGTTTTACCTTTTTTTATTTCAACAATGGCCGTTGAAAGATAACTGCAAATTACAATGTTGCAATCACAAAAAAAGAATAAATTAAAAAAAAAAGTTAGTAAATGGCCAAAATCTGTTAGTCGGAACTTTCAAGACTTGAGAAAAGTAAGATGTGGGACCAGGACCAGTGCTGATGCTCTGCGTGTATTCTCTGATCACTTCAGTGCACTTTGAAAAAAGTTATACGCTATACACGGAGCATCAGTTCAGCATGTTACAAGATCAGTTCAGGACTCCAACAGTTCCTGTTCATCGAGGATTCCTGCAGCAATTTTTTCCCTCTCAAAACACAAGTCTGCTAATTGTATTGAAGCCGCCGCCCCCTCCGCCTCCTCCTCCCCCACCACCAGACGGGCCACAGCTCCCTGGTGGGTTATTGTCATCTGAACCGTTGGGTCTGAACGAGCAAGACGACGACGGGGCCTGGAGAGCCTGGGTCCGAGCGTTCAGCTCCTGTTCCTATCGGTGACAGCAAGGGAAGACAAACATTCAGAGGTTTAGATGTGTCAACATGTACCAACACTTTAACCGTTCTTGAACGTGGCTTTAAAGCAGTTGTTTTTCGTCACTGACGGTGCATCAGAGACATCACCTCATAATATTACGGCTCCCTCTAGAGGCGATCCACTTCAGTTACTCTTATGAGTGGAGTGGAACGTCAACTCCACACAGCCCAGCTCAATGACTCGCGAAATTAGACCTCGTGCCTTATAACAGGAGCGCTCAGATCCGGCCTTAAAAGGTGGTGGGAAGAAACTAAAGCCCTCCGTTTTTCGCAACAGTTTTGCCTGTTTTCTCGCCACTGCTTTCCACCTGAGTGCTTTTTTTGACTCTCATAACAACCGTACACTCTTTAGGTACAATGGTAACTCTGTTCTAAATCACGTTTGAGTAATAACAGTTTCTGTGACAATAACATCAACACATTCAACTGTAGATCAAACACTTCACATATGATCGTCATTTATTGGCACGTTTTGTTATTTCAACACGTGCTTGGGAAAAAAAACACGAAAAGGAAATACAGTTGTCTTTCTCACCTACCTGTAAATACAGCTTATTGTCCTTGATAATAGCATCCAGTAGTTCTTTTTGCAGCGGGGGCTCACTACTCAGTCTGGATCCATTAGCCATCTCCGCCCCATTCAAGTCCTGCCCTGGCAGCTCCTGTCTTCTGTACATGAGCACATAGGCCGTGTCCTTGGGGAAGCGATTGGTAATGTTTTGTACTGATTGGAAAGATGTGAATGTCACTCTGCTGTCATTAAACAGCAGCCAATCCTTGGCTGGGGAGCCACCGTCAGGAACTGTGCCCCCTTGCTCAGGTGGCAGACAGAGGGCAGAGCAGGTGGAGTCCGTGAGGCCGCTTCCCGTGTCCTCTTTGAAGGCCAAGTGGTTGGCTGAGTGCTGCGTCCCATCCGCCCCGCTGATGTTTCGACCGTAAGAATAGTAGTGGCCACTTTCTGATGACACGCCCGAATGCATGACCACTGAGCTGAGAACATAGGGCACCGACTGGACTGATATCTCTCTCATTTTGTTTATCTCCCCTACTCTATCTATTCTTACCCTCTCCTCCTCATCCTCCTCATCTCTTTGAGACGGTTTGAGCTTTTTGGCCAAGTTTTCGCTGCTCTCTGGAGAGTCCACTTGCAGAGGAGAGGAGGTGCTGGAGGAGCACTGTGTAGGCATGGGAGTGGTATGTACAGGCAGTCTCATGAAGGATGGGATGGTGACATTCTCCAGGATCTTCCTTCGAACGTGACATTTGGCATCGTAAGAGAACCGCAGCAGCGTCAGGATCAGGTACTCAGGTGCGGACACCACTTTCATGGTCCTCTCTGCCCGCTGCAGGGAGCTGCACTTCTCACAGAAATAGGCATTGTCTTCGTCAAGGATCTCAGGAGCCAGAAAGTAGTTCACCAGGTCAGGCACAGAGAGAGGAGGCTCATTTGTCACTGGAACACAAGGGACGTTGCTTGTCGGGGTGTTGGTCGATGCTGGCTCAGGGACTTCGCTGCCACCGTTGACAGAACCTTGACAAAGAACCTTGGGCTCCTCTGACAGCGGCTGGGCATGAGGACCGTCCTGAGAGGTGGCAGCTGGACAAAAGGCTAAAGAGAGGTCTGTGAAAGGCTCCTCTTTCTCTGAGATAAAGTTGCACTGCATACAGCGAATGCCCGTGATCAGCTTTCCTCCGAACATCCTCTCTATCAAAGTATGACCGTCGTCCTCAGATTTGGTTTCTGCTGGTGTCAAATGCGACTCCTCAAGTTCCACGACCGGCTTCAAACTTGTCGTTTCTTTGCCGCCGACGTCAACGTTCAGCTGGGCTGACTCCAAGACCTGAAGTGTTTTTTCCTCTTCGTGTAACCTTGAGATCGGAAAAACAAGCACATCGAACATTAGAAGTGTTCCGCTTTTCTTTTTATCTTCATGCAAGCATTGTCCTGACTATCGTCATGAAGCTTCATAGAAACTGGTCCCATTGTCAGACAGTAATTTCTACTTCTGAGTTCGTGAGCATGATGGATTCGACAGTACCTGTCAAGAAGAAATCGGAGGTACTCAGAACAGTCCTGTTGAGAGCCTGCGTTAAACCAGGGAGGTCGAGATGCTTCCAAGAAGTTTCTTGGAGCATATGCTGCCCTCTGTAGGACACAAGAATACCATTGCACACGGACACAAAAGACATATATTGCTTTAACTCGGCACATACAACAGCGTAATCAAGCTCTGGTGTAGCTCAATATAGTGACTCTGAAAACAGTGTTGATTTAGCACTAACACTTTGAGTATGAACAAAAAAGTACAAATTTTTTCACTATCAAGATTACTGTACTTAAAAGTGTAACAGGAGGTTGAAAGAAACTCTTGTATGTGCTTAAAAACAAAGCTAAAATATTGTTTATGCATGTCATAAGGCAAAGAGCTAAGTTGAAAATAAAACACTGACCTGTGTGTGTGCCAGGAAAGCAAAGAGGAGCTGGAGCTTTTTCATGAGTGTGTTGGAACCGTTAAGATTCAACGATAAAACGTGTCTCCTGAAACTGAAAAGTAAAGAAGATCTTTAATACAGTGTTCATCGGAAGCATCCAAATGGGACATGTTGTTTGCATTTGATGAGTCTGTGGTCTAAGCGACTCACTCTGTGGCCATGAAAAGGGTCTGGATGATGCTGTTCATGTAGCAGGTGTTCCCCAGGTTGATCAGGCCAGTCTTGCCCGTCTCAGACTTCCCGGCTTGCCTCAGCAGACCAGAGGCAAAGGAGTTGGACTGGGATGTCCAGGCACTTTGATTCAACACCAGCTTGACCTTTTCCTCTGCAGGCTTTGGAAGATCCTATCACAAGATGATGTAGGAAAAAGGAAAAAGGAAAAAAAAAAAAAAAAAGACACTTCGGTATGAGCGAAAAGATGATTTCAGACCACTTCATAATTAAAGCATGATTCACCTTCAATAGCGCTTATTCAATTTAAAGTCCGTGGGGGTGCTGGAGCTTATCCCACGTGTTAATTAAAGCACTGACTTATTAAATTAAATGGTGTGTTAATATCTAAATGCAATTATAGTAACAAGTGTTGCTCCACTTTACCTTGATGGCTTCAAGTATGTGGTCATAGAGGTCAGGGAAACCAGAGTACTGGTACATCATACAGTGTATGAGCTCAGTGAACTGCAGCAAGAAGACTTTGCTGGTGGGGAGGCCATCTGTCCTTAATGACTGCACGAGATGCACCACATGTGGAACGACCTAAGACACGGTGGGAAGAAAATGACAGGAGGGGGAAAAAAAAAGTGTGAGTGCAGCACTGGTGAGCACTGTGAATATGAATCATACGGAGCTGCAGCACGGTTAGCCAGAGGGCGAACTGCACATCAGAAACCCTGCAGAGGGTTTGGTCTGATTTGCAGGGCATTTCTGCAACTATCCATGATTTCAGATTCTAATGAAATTGTCCAACTCAAGGGCCATTGCTCTGCATTTAAGTGCTTCACACATCATTAGTGAGAAAGCACTGGCGAGCCCGCGGTTCGGTGAAAAAAAAAAAAGTTAATGCAGCTTTGAAGTAATTGAAGCCAGAGGAGACAAAAATGAGAAAACCAATAAAGTGGCCATATGAGAGGGAAATGGGGTGAGGAGGCAGGAAGATCCCTTACCAAATGGAAGGCCTCTGGAGAGTGCTGGAAACTCAGCAGCATGTGGGAGAGCACAGCTAGCGCCCCCTGCCGCACAATAGGGTACCACAGACGACTGAATACCTTTAAAAAACAAAAACAAAACATAACCCTTAGGATGGATTCGTTTCTTAAAGAGAAAAAAAACTTCATGCTATTCTTTGAACAAGCTAATGCCAAGCTTTCTGAAAAGCTGACCCAATTTAGCAAAGTCATTACTGCTGAATAACATCCGTTATCTCATAAAATATGCATGTCTCTGTCATTCAACTTTGATCTAACAGAAACAAGTACTTTGTGTTACAAACCAGTTCAATTTTGAGCAGAGTGACATCGATGAGGATAGTGAACTTCTGAACCACAGCCAGTCCTTTCAGCAGAGCGATGACCCACGTGTCGACATGTTGAGCTAAAGGCCAGGACAGCCAGTCAATCATTCTAGATAGGTAGGAAAAAACAGAGGCATGTGCATGCACACACACATAGGTAAAGTGTTCGAAACAGGCTTCCTAATTTCCTAAACGAGGCCCACTGACTATAAAAATGTAAAGAAATAGTAGATAGCACTGATAATATATGGGAAATGAAAAAAACAACTGTTCATCCAGCCAATTTGTATTTTGGATGATTAAACATGACCAGATAACAGAGACTGAAGATTCTTTATCAAGTTTTTTCTGCTCATTCACTCCAGCACAGCCTTTCAACCAATGACCAAATCTGGGCAATCACCTGCAGAGTGCTTTCGTCATGCTTGCGTCTTTGACATTCTGGTCTGTGGTGAGACTCTTGATGAGCACCGTGATCATCTGAACAGGGATGTGCTGGACCAGGCTGGCCAGAGCGATGGATGGGTCGAAAGCAGGGTCTGCAGGAAAAGGAAATAACGGGACACTCAAAAATCAAGACTGTGCAGGAAGAGAGGTTTTTTTTGTGCTAAACTTACAATGATAAAAACAAAAATGGACACACAGAAGGAAATAGTTTGCAATGTAGGAAAAAATAAAACGTCACAACACAACCACTTGTTCCAAACTGTTCAATGGATTATTTTCGACACGATACAGCAGAGTTTTACGAGAGTCTCTGTAAAACTGAACATCTACACAGGGTTCCAGCAAAAGTCAACAAGATGTGAACTGACGTTAAAACAAAAGTTCAGTTGCTCCAAAAAATGTCAATAAAAAATAAAGAGCCTCTTCCTGTCTGTCAGGCTGATATCTATAACAGCTGTGCTCCAGTTTGGCTTTTTGCACAGCTCTCAATAGACAAACTCAAGAAAACTGTTGTTTTAAATTATTCATGAGGAAACAGAAGTTTTGTTCAGGCAATGCCAAATTCTTTAGCAGAGAGAATTGGTTATTTAAAAAATGTTAACAGGATGTTTTGAAATTTTCATTTTACTCAACTGTAATCAAAAACAAATTCAAAAAGGAAAGAACGAATAAGAATAATGTATTCCATTGCAAGTATGGAGAGACCCTCACCTGTTGAGGAAATGATGGCAAACACCTCCTGCAGTGAGGGGAGCAGTGTGGCAGGGTCAGCTTTCCAAATGTTCTGCAGCAGCGTGCTCACCTTCGTCACCTGACTTACATACTCCCTCAGCTCTCGTTCTTGGCTGGCAAAACAGTGGAAATAACTGATGGTCCTCACCAGCTGCTGGCAGAACAAAATGCCCGACTTGTCTCTGGGGATGCACTGCACAAAGTCTGACAGCAAAGTGCTCAAGCGGGCACAAAGTGCAGGCTCAGGACGTTCACACACCATCCTCAAAACCTCCACCTGAATCACGCCAAAGATTTCCAGCACCGAGGGGCAGCTGATGAGCAGCCGCAGGCAGCAGTGGATGAAGTCCATAACAGCTGGGTCCTTGCGGTCCAGCTGCTCGTAGCCCTGCTGGAGCAATCCGAGCACAAAGTCTTTCGTGAAGAATCGCTCAAACTCGGGGCGGTGGTAGCGGGCGTAGGCATCGAGAACCTGCGAGCCAATCTGCCTCTGAAAGGCATCCTCGCCAAGCAAAATGAGGCGCGTGGTGAGTGTAAAGAGTGCTTGACACTGCTCCTCAGTCACTTCCTTCTCTGCTGCCTCGACGACTTTCTTTACAATGGCTCTCTTCACCGGAATAGAGTGACTGGAGCTCACAAGGCCCTCCAAAATCTTGTCCATGATGTCGATCTGCAGATGTAAATAGAGGATATACTTAGTTAAAGGTCAAACACACACACAGACAGACAGACAGACAGACAGACAGACAGACAGACACACACACACAACTGTGTGCACACCTTTTTTTTTTTTTTAATATTCTTCATTTCCCTCACAGGATTAAATATGTGTGTATATGTTTTTGTGTCTGTTTGTCCTGTGATTGACTCATATTGACTCCTCTGCACCTCAATCTGTGTCGAGATCAGCTCCAGCAATTCGCATAAACTTTACAATGCCAAGAAAAATAACATGAGTAGAAAAATGAGTGTAAAGTTATGCACTATAATAATATATGATTAATTATTTAGCCATATACAGTAACTCATATTCATCACAGATGAAGTATCCTGTACATAAAAAAGCTTTTTTAAGTCAAATGTCGCACATAGGATTTAAAATATATAACAATTTAATTGATAATGACTTTAGATTGGTCTTTCAGTGAAGAACCAAGCTCTGACCCACAAGTCACATTACAGGTGTTTACAGTAAATCTGTCACTGGTCAGCGCGTTAGTTCTGTGTTGTTTTTTCCTCCTGATAAATGTTAGAAGATACAGCAATTTTGTTTTATTATTTCTCAGCTTTAACTGCTTCAAAGCATGTTAACTATATACAGCGCTATTATACAGTGTTATTATTTCAGTCATGATTTTCAGGGCAACGTTTTCCAGCTAATCTCTTTTAACCGTGAGGCTAAAAGCGGTTAGCATGCTAACGCTAATGGCACAGACGGCGCTATTCAACCTTTTGAAACGTCCACCGGTTCAAACACGTCCTTGACGGAAAAAGAAAAGAAAATGTGGATTAACAAGGACTGCCACTCGCTAGCGACGCTTCTTTTGAAGGTGTTCCTACACCTAACAACGAACAAAGCGACGAAACAGGCCTAACAGCAGCCTGTAACCGCGACAGGTACCACTGACTTAGCAAAAATACAAGCGACTGCCACGGTCAATAACAGCGTTTAACGACTGCGCTTACCCAAACAGATCATGTCAACAGTATCCACGAAGAAGGTCCCTGGTTGTCAGTCAGAGTTAGTGGAGTTTTGACAGATAAAACCCGATATTTTGGTTCATTAGATCCGAATCAGCTGATTAACTCTCCACTAACGTCATCCTTGTGCTCGCCGACGGTCGTAGGACCCCGTGAGGCGAAGCAGTTTGCATGTCAACATTGCCTGAATTGCTGTTACATGTTATTATCTATCAAACTGTGGGTCAGCGTGAGCGATGTAACTTGGAGTTTGGAAAAGTAGTTGTAAAATTTAGGACTTTTTAATCAACATTTAGAGGGATTTTTTTTTTCAAGTTTGTGTGTGGCAGTCATAGACTGCTTGTTCATCTCCTGTTTAGGAATCGTTTACTTTTTTTTTGTTGTCATTTTTAGATGTCAAATTATCAAATGAACTTTAGACATTATTTGAAAAAAATAAACATTTCTTCAAATAACTGCGTGTTAGTCGACTGAATTTTAAGGGAAAAACAAAAACAAAGAATGACAAAAACTTGCTTGTATTTAGCAAGGAACCTTTATCTAAAGAGAAGTATTTTGTTGATTTGTATCAATATCATTTTTTGGTAAATATGCTGTGTTTACTGGAAAGTCAAGTCAAAGAGCATTAAAAATCTTTTCTTTATGTTGAATAAAATTATACATTTTTTTTGTAATGTTTTTAACATGTTTCTTTGACTTGGAATAAAAAAACCCCTCGTGTTTAAGGTTTAATGAATGGATGAATAGATTAATGGATCAGAGAATTTGTGTACTTGAGAACTGCTTCAGGTAGTTTGGTGTTTGTCTTCATATGAATACATGCATCTTCTATGCCTGCTTTTATCTATCAACAAAGAACTCAACATCTGTTTTTGGAAGAGCAATGCCGAGGTACCTGGTGAAAATCCACACAAGATGTAGAAATCAGCCAAATTCTATACAAACATTTGTGTTTCTGGGTATGTCTTATTCACGGATCTGATTTTCTCCCACATAATTCACCCCTATGTAGTAAGAAGATTCCGGTCGTCTTTGAATAGAACATAATCAAATCTCGCGAGACAACACGAGACGTACGAAGCCAGTGCGCGAGAAACATCTTGCTAGCGCGAACGTGCTGCGTGTTTCCAACCGGCGAGTCTTTCATTATAAACAACCGGATAGTTTTTATTTACCGGGAGAAAGCCCGAATCGTCTCCAACGGATCTCAAACAACACCATACCGGGCATCCATTAACGGACGGAACACCCGACTCGAAGCCGACATTAGAGGGGAAAATGTCCGAAAACGTAAACTGCGCGGAACAGCGGGAAGAGCAGACTGAAGTTGAGGAAACCGGAGGAGTGGAGGTAATAAGGTCCAAACCGGGCTTTGTCTTGTCCCCTGTGGCGACCTTAAATCTCTCAAACCAAACGTACTGTTCTCTAACTCTAATCACTACAGCTCCCGCACACAGGGGAGTGGGTAACTTACATGCTGCTCTCGGAAACTTTTTTTGGAACCGGGAATCTAAGCGCTTTCAGCTAGTTAGCTCCGTCGTTAGCTCCGACGGCGGCGGTTTGGTCCCTTTCTGTAGGGACGTTACAGCGCCGCGAAGCCAGCACCGTTTCATAAGCGCTCGCGCACCACTAGCCTAGCTCCGCTAGCTACGCCTTCGTAAAACTCTCCACTCTTTCTTTGTAAACTCACAGATTAAAACCAACCAGACACTCGTGTTAAACACCCACCCGGCTTTTCAGACTCCCCTGAAAAAAATAAACAAGCCACCGTCCGGCAACTGTCAGTCTCGCTCCTTTGTTTTCAAAGGGGACACCGACGGCTGAGGCCACCAACACAAGGGATGCTGCTGCTGCACTGCTTGCCTGCGTCGTCGCTTCAGCTGTCGTTTTGTTCCGAGTTTCGAGTAAAGCGAAGGAATTGAACTGCTAGTAAAGCAAATAACAGATGAGACTCACCCTGATGATCTCACGCGGGACAGATCACTCTTCAGAAATCAAGAACTCAAATCCATGAATGGAAAAGTAACTATTTGACCAACAACTTCAATATACGTACTACAAACATACGACTAACACTTGGAAAGTGGAAATAACGAGATACGATGTTTCCGACAGACATACAATGAAGTTCAGCTATTCACGCAGAACATAGTAATATTTGTTTTTATAGAATTAAATGTTTAATTGTTCCTTTAGGGTTTTGACTAACTAAGACAAAACACAAATCAAACAAGTATGATATGATTTTTTTTATAGGACGAGGTCAAGTAAACCTGCCTACGCTTAATCTTCAGTATTTACAAAAGCTGCATTCAATTTTATCACCCTCTGCTCAGCCTTTCATCAAGCCTCTTTATCAAAGGACATCTATTTAACTGCCCAGCTTTGGTCACATTTGAGACTTGATTATTTTATTTTGAATACTAAATATGCAGGAAATATAAAGTTATGAACTGCAATCATGATGCATTTCACAGGTTATCATTAAATGATCAGTTGGGATGTCTGTAGACCTTCAGCAGCAGGGCTGCTTTACAGTCAACCAGCTGAAGGAATGTAATGGCCAATAGATACATAAAAACTGCAGTGTTGTCTTGTTCTTGAGCTTTTGGTAGAATTATTAGGAAAAATAAACTCAACCTGACTTTGTTGTTTTATTTGCTCTCGCCCAGGAGAAGTCTGACTCCTCAGATGCTGGAAAAGAGTCGTCCTCAGATGCTGGCCCTGATGGACAAGATGGATCGTCATCCCCCTCCTCATCCCAAGCTAAAGACGTGACTCCAGGTTATGAAGAGAAAGTGGTAAGAACACCGTTGTAAGAATGGTAATGCTTGAGTCCTCCTGCTGCTTTACAGTATTTGAAGTTAACGAGCCTTTCTGTCTGCAGCAAACGGACCGGACCAACAGATTTGAGTATCTGTTGAAGCAAACGGAGTTGTTTGCGCATTTTATCCAACCAGCTGCTCAAAAGACCCCCACATCCCCCCTGAAGATGAAACCCGGACGTCCCCGCATCAAGAAGGACGAGAAACAGAACCTGCTATCAGCTGGAGAGTGAGTACATGTCCCCTCAACACGCACTTATTTCACCTCATTAAGTTTACTCTTCTTCGGATTGATGACGCATGGTGTCTTTGTGTGGGTTTATAGTAACCGGCACCGACGCACAGAGCAAGAAGAGGACGAAGAGCTTCTGAACGAGAGCACAAAGACCACTAATGTTTGCACTCGTTTTGATGAGTCTCCTTCCTGTAAGCAAATTCTCTTACATGAAATTAGGTTCCATAAAGTTTTTGATAACTAATATGCACTAATGGATGTTTTGATTGTCTTTGAAGATGTTAAAACAGGAAAAATGAGAGACTATCAGGTCCGCGGCTTGAACTGGCTCATTTCTCTGTATGAGAACGGAATCAACGGCATTCTGGCTGATGAGATGGTTCGTACTCTCTCACTCAAGTAGCTTTTGTGTTTGTGAGTCTGAA
Source organism: Malacoctenus gilli (assembly GCA_032164315.1). Classification (NCBI taxonomy): domain Eukaryota; kingdom Metazoa; phylum Chordata; class Actinopteri; order Blenniiformes; family Labrisomidae; genus Malacoctenus; species Malacoctenus gilli. The sequence goes on along the minus strand of JASSRZ010011973.1, from coordinate 14,336 downwards.
GGTGAATTCCAGATACTTTCCTGATTTACGTTGCATCACCTCATACTGTATTTTCGCTTCTCTCCTCAGGGACTGGGGAAGACTCTTCAAACCATTGCTCTGCTGGGTTACATGAAGCACTACAGAAACATCCCTGGTCCCCACATGGTCCTGGTTCCCAAGTCCACCCTCTATAATTGGATGAATGAATTCAAGCGATGGGTGCCCTCCCTTCGAGCCGTCTGCCTGATTGGAGACAGAGATGAAAGGGTGAGCGGGGTCAAAACACAGACGTCAGATGAATGTTTTCAGTGTGGTTTGATGTTTCATATTTAATGGAAACGCAAAATTGCTTTCATACGTTCATTCAAAAGTCAGTCAGATTCAATAATTACACCTATAATAAAATATTTAGTGTCTTTTGTGCTATTTCACACAGAATAGCTTAAGTGTGGAAAATACATTTTTTATCAAATTATTTTTGTAAATCAGTAGATCGATAGTACTTTAAAAAATTAAGAATAAATATTTGATTTTTTTTACATTTGCAAGTTTTGAGTGGACAAAAACCAAAAACAAATAAATAGGTAATGAAAACAAAATGTTTTCTCTCTCTTTTTTTTTTTTTTAGACTGCCTTGATCAGAGACGTGCTGCTGCCAGGAGAGTGGGATGTGTGTGTCACTTCCTACGAGATGCTGATCATTGAAAAAGCCGTGTTTAAGAAGTTCAACTGGAGATACCTGGTCATTGACGAAGCTCACAGGATCAAGAATGAGAAGTCAAAGGTGACACAGATGCAGAAAAAGACATCTGCACAGGTTCATATCCTGTGTTGCTTGACAGAACATGAATGTTGAATCCCCCTTCTGTTTTCTTGCAGCTGTCTGAAATTGTGCGTGAATTTAAGACCACTAATCGTTTGCTGCTGACTGGAACACCGCTGCAAAACAACCTCCATGAGCTGTGGGCGCTACTGAACTTCTTGCTTCCTGATGTTTTCAACTCAGCAGAGGTGAGGACTGCGGACGGCGGAGAGAGCAAAGTACATTAACTCGCTTGAATTGTTACTTATGAATTTTCTGTTATTTTCACAGGACTTTGATTCCTGGTTTGACACAAACAACTGTTTGGGTGATCAGAAGTTGGTGGAACGTCTTCACACTGTATGTATTGTACCTCTTGTGCTATTAAATGTCTATAAATTTCAGTTTGGACACGGATAACTCCAGCTGTTGCACTGAATGAAATGCTTTTTTTTGTATGAAGGTTCTGCGTCCTTTCTTGCTGCGTCGTATCAAAGCAGATGTGGAAAAAACTTTGCTGCCCAAAAAAGAGGTCAAGATGTATGTGGGGCTGAGTAAGATGCAGCGAGAGTGGTCAGTATCTTTGGTCCGATTGTCCACCCATCATCTTGGCTTCACACAGTTGGGTTGACCCGAGTAACTAAGAGTTGTGTGTACAATCCTCCAGGTACACAAAGATTCTGATGAAGGACATCGACATCTTGAACTCAGCGGGAAAAATGGACAAGATGCGTCTCCTGAACGTCCTCATGCAGCTGAGGAAGTGCTGCAATCATCCATACTTGTTCGACGGGGCTGAGCCGGGTCCCCCGTACACCACTGACCTCCACCTTGTGGTCAACAGTGGAAAAATGGCCGTGCTGGATAAACTGCTGCCCAAGATGAAAGCGCAAGGTGTGTGCATTGTCTGTGCTGTCTTTTGTGCAATATTTCATCACGACATTGGGGCCAAACATTTCTAGAACTCCATCAATCCAACCATGATTATAATCATGTTTTTTAGTATTTTAGATCATGACTGGAGAAACAATTCACATTGAAGTCGTAACTATGCTTTCAGAAGTCATACAGAAGACCAAAAAGTTTGTTCTTGCAAATTTATCTTAACGGCTCCAACCTCTGCTGCAGGTTCTCGTGTGCTCATCTTCAGCCAGATGACCAGGGTGCTGGACATCTTGGAGGACTACTGCATGTGGAGGAACTATGGGTACTGTCGCCTTGATGGCCAGACGCCACACGAAGAGCGACAGGTGAGTCACTCTCTTATCAGATGGGATCTCTGAGTGCCAAGATGAAACCAGCAATGACGCTTTCTTTCTTTTTTCTCCTTTTTTTCAATCCTTGTTATATTGGCAGATCTCCATCAACGCGTACAATGAACCCAACAGCTCAAAGTTCATCTTCATGCTGAGCACCAGAGCTGGCGGGCTGGGTATTAACTTGGCCACGGCTGATGTCGTCATCCTGTACGATTCAGACTGGAACCCTCAAGTCGACCTGCAGGCCATGGTGAGACTTCAGATCTTTGGTTGATATAGAACTCTTATTAGAACAGAGCAAACCAGGAGCACATAAAAATATGGAAATTTCCCCAAAAAGTGTGATGAGAGGCAATTCATTTGGTCACAGGAGGCCCAGTTGGTTCAGAGGCAGAATACCTCAATACTGTGTTACTGTCTGTCAGGATCGAGCTCACAGGATTGGCCAGCAGAAGCAGGTGCGCGTTTTCCGCTTCATCACTGAGAACACAGTGGAGGAGAGGATTGTGGAGAGGGCTGAGATGAAACTACGCCTGGACTCCATTGTCATTCAGCAAGGTGAACCTTTTTAGTTCCTCCGCTGTAGTTTAGAGCACGCAGTCTAAGTTTGAGCCCTGAGGAACCCCAAGTTCACACCCCATTGTTTATATCAATCTCTCTTTGCATGCCTCCATCAGGACGTCTGGTGGATCCAAGCGCCAACAAGCTGGGCAAGGACGAGATGCTGTCTATCATCCGTCATGGTGCCACGCATGTGTTTGCCTCCAAAGAGAGCGAAATCACAGATGACGACATCGATGCCATCCTGGAGCGTGGTGAAAGAAAGGTGAATCTGGATGCTTGGACACAAATCAAGGCTCGTGGTCCGGAACGTCAACCGTGTCCACAGAATATTAACGTTTGTCCGATGTTTTTCCCAAGACGATGGAGATGAAGGAGAAGCTGTCTTCGCTGGGCGAAAGCTCTCTCAGAAACTTCACAATGGACACAGAGAACAGCAGCGTGTACACGTTTGAAGGAGAGGACTACAGAGAGAAGAAGAAGGTAAGGAGAGGAGCCAACATCAGCATTTGGATTGGAACTGCCAGTTCTTTTCTCCAAGAACTTTGAGTCTTTACGCTGCTCCCTGCCCACTCTCCTCGCTCAGGTGATTACCAACTGGATCGAGCCACCCAAGAGAGAACGGAAGGCCAATTACGCTGTGGATGCATATTTCAGAGAGGCTTTGCGAGTCAGCGAGCCCAAAGCACCAAAGGTACGACCGCATCACTCCCAAAAACCCCTTAAGGGTGTGAAAGGAATATGCACCTAAAGGAGTAATTACAACGTTTTATAATGTATGGTGTGTTTTCTTAGGCTCCCCGTCCTCCCAAGCAGCCAAATGTGCAGGACTTCCAGTTCTTCCCTCCACGTCTTTTTGAGCTTCTTGAGAAGGAAATACTGTTTTACAGAAAGACCATAGGCTACAAGGTACAAAAAATACTCAAGATTTCTGGAGTATTCTTTTGTGGAGAAATACTTCAGTCTTTCCCTGGCTGTTCCTGTCCAGGTTCCTCGCAATCCAGACATGCCCAACTCAGCTCAGGTCCAGAAGGAAGAGCAGGCGAAGATCGATGAGGCTGAGGCTCTCACAGAGGAGGAGCTTGAAGAGAAGGAAAACCTGCTGCAACAGGTACAGATCACTGTTATTCAGTGCAACCACTTTGTAGCTAAAACAGTGAGAACTGCATGATTACTGAACACCGCAATCTCCTTGCAGGGATTTACTATTTGGAACAAACGTGACTTCAACCAGTTCATCAAAGCCAACGAGAAGTGGGGACGAGATGATATTGAGAACATTGCACGAGAGGTGGAGGGAAAAACTCCAGAGGAAGTGATGGAATATTCTGGTGAGGGACCGTAGATACCAGTTCCATTTTCCAAGCATTTTATTTCACTTTTTTCTTGTGTGTGTTCAACGTTTGCGTTTATTCCTCCAGCTGTGTTCTGGGAGCGCTGCAATGAATTGCAGGATATTGAAAAGATCATGGCCCAGATAGAAAGGGGAGAAGCCAGGATTCAGAGAAGGATCAGCATCAAGAAAGCTCTCGATTCCAAGGTACTTCCAGGCATTTTCTTGGTCTCACGATGGTGTTATTTCTCACATTGTCTAACTATCACACGGGCTTTTTTCTTGACGTGTGCCACTTCTCCTTGTCCAGATCGGTCGCTACAAGGCTCCTTTCCACCAGCTCCGCATCTCCTACGGGACCAACAAAGGCAAAAACTACACAGAGGAGGAGGATCGCTTCCTCATCTGTATGCTTCACAAGCTGGGCTTCGACAAGGAGAGCGTGTACGACGAGCTTCGCCAGTGCATCCGCAACTCTCCTCAGTTCCGCTTTGACTGGTTCCTTAAGTCCAGGACCGCAATGGTGGGTTACCTCTTCTTTACGTCTTGACTTTTTTCTTTTTTTTCTTTTTTTTTCATACTTTCAATTCAATTATTTTTTTCTTTGCCTTTCTTGTTGCAGGAGCTCCAGAGACGATGCAACACACTGATCACACTGATCGAGAGGGAGAACATGGAGCTGGAGGAGAGAGAGAAGGCCGAGAAGAAGAAACGGGGCCCAAAGACCGGTTCGGTAAGTTGTGACACAATTCCAAATCGTAGAACATAACTTGTCTCAGGTAGCCGTTACTTTTCGCTGCGCTGCTGGTGCTTGAGAGGTTTTTCCTGAACATTTTTTTTTTTTACCTGATCTCTTTTCAAGGCCCAGAAACGAAAGTCAGAGGGAACCCCGGACGGCCGAGGGCGCAGAAAAAAGCTGAAGTTGTGAGGCTGTTCACATCCCGCACTGTCAGGGTTTGAAGCGGCAGCCAGCTCCAGTGTCTTTAGTGCCAGTGTCTGTGTTTGTTCTGCAGGCTGTTATGATGTACTGTGTGAAAACCCCTGGTGGACCCATCTGGTTGTTTTAGGTTTTAGGACGTGCTCCATTTTGCAGGCCTGCCTTGCCGCCACTTAGCTAAACACTGCAGCTGTGCTGATTTAGTTTTTGGGTTGCTAGTCTTTTTGTTTTTGTTTCTTTTTTTTTGTGTTTTTTACTAGTACTCCATTGAAATAAATGTATTTATGCCTGTTCGTTGTACCACATTCCATTGCTTGAAACAATATGTATCCTGTTTATTTTTAGGAAAACATCTGTTTTTTGACATTATGTGGAGTAGAAATGTAATTTTGAGCGTTGCAAATAAACCTCCCGTTTTTATTAAAAATGACTGCGTGCACTCTCGTAAATAAGACACACTGATTCAAAAAGAACATTTATATTTGGCATTTTAAGTGTACATACATCCAAACTTGAAGTCCTCATAAAATAAATCATAAAAGTTTATTGGTTGGCACATTATTATTATTATATATTCTGTCACCTGTTGAAGAAAATTGTTTGTGCTGCATTTACTTGTTCAGTATTTGATCAACAAACAAAGATGTATAGTTCATATTTTTTTCAAGTTTCACCAGGGTGTAGTAATAATACCTTATTTTAAGTCCTACATTGATATGTACACAGAGTTTTGCATCTTATTTCAGCCACATTTATCTGACAAAATGTAAAAAAAAAAAGAAAAAGGTGAAATCCGCATTCTCAAAGTAACATTTACAATCCCTTTCAGTGACTCCATAGTGGTACAGTTATCAGCGGTGGGCACATACTGCAGGCTTCTTAAAGCGCAACAGGAACCTATTCATACTAAAACTTATCACGCACATTATCATTCATTAGGGTCAGTTTCAGCTAACATTCAATCCATTTCACTTCACTCCAAACAAAATGATCGTGGAGAATTACAGTCATAGAAAAATTTAAACGGTGAACGTAGAAAACTTTTTTTTTTTTTGAATGAAATTCAGTCAAGGTCGCCATTTACTCACAAATTATTGCATTGACTACATTGCATGTATCTGCCAACACTTGATGAAGAGCAATGCTTTACAACATAGCAATTAGTAAAACTGGTAAGTTGAAGGATTTTCTATCTGCAGTTTATTTATGATCCTGCACTGACTGCAACTAAACTGCAGCAATTTGCAGTAAGGACGAAGCATCATCAGAGAGAAGGACTCCAGACCGGTCCATTCTCTGTGTGTAGGCCCTGATCGCTGACATCTTTCTCTGCCTGCAGGCTGTATTGGACTCGATTCAGTGCTCTATAAGGTTGGCATCAAGGCACAATGGTGGAGGAGACTATCAAAGTCTTTCAGAGGCGGGGGCAAATTGAAGAGGTGGAGCGGAGTCCACGATTAGACCTCAGAGCTGTCTGAACTGCTCCACATATTCGCTGGGCTGTGACTGTAGCCATTGTAAGCAGATGAGGAGGAAGTGGCATAAGGGGGATATTGGGTCTTCTTCTCCCGCTTCTTGCGCCACAGCAGCAGGATGACGACGGTGGCGATGAGGCAGATGAGCAGGATCAGACCGGCAATGCCCACCAGCATGGGCACGGTGGTGGAGTCGGCCGGCTCTCTTCCCGAGCTCTCCAGCAGGGGGCGCTCCAGGAGGGGGTCACGGTTGGGGGACCAGGGCTGGCGCTGGCTCACCACCAGCCGGTCAGCTCGGTCCAAAGCGATGTGCTGGATGTTGGTGCCGCGATTGTTATCAATGCCGATATCCTGAGCCAGAGCGGGACCGGAGAACACGGGCGCAGCCCGGCGGTGGCGGGAGGCCACGTCGGAGGTGGCGGGCTGCTCCGCGGCGACGATGCTGTGGTGGAGGTATTCCAGGCTGCGCTTACCGATGTTGCGGTTGGCATTCTCTCTGGAGCGGACGGTGTAGATGGTGTGGATGAACCACTCTCGACCAGCAGCCACCTGAAATATTCAACGTTTAATCCCCCTCCTTCTGCAAATGACAGGAACATGAAGCAGCTGAGCATCACACCCACCTGGAATAGTGGGGAGGAAGACAGCGTGAAGCCATCCGACCCCGGCTGTCTGATCAGAGGCAGAGCTCCAGGTGTGTCCAAGGCAAGCGTCGCTTTAAATGATACATCCCCAAATGCAGTGGCCTGAGTCTCCGGCTGAGCTTTGTCCTGCAATGCAAAAAAACAGATCCTGAGTCAGAAATACTATTTCCTGGTGGCCTTTGTGGGGTACTGAGTCATGCTTGGGGGGTAAAACTGGGCCACCCCTGGTCACCAACTAGACACGCCCCTGTGGATGGGATGTGAGGGTCCTTACCAGGATCTTAAACCTGTACAGCAGAGATGGAGCATCTGCCAGGCAGCCGTACTCCTTGTTGGTGGGGTTGTACTTGGGAACGTAGCCGTCCGCTCCGGTGCAGAGGAAGACCTTCTCAATGCTGCACGAGAAAGATTCGCCCAGATTCTGGACGGGGTCCACCATCACGCGGCCATAAATCATGGAGCCTGAAGTGGCGGAGCAGATTGAAATGTGAGGTTACTTGAGCCACGTGTCTTAGTTGGTATTTCGCTCGTGGCCGGTAGATGGCAGTGGTGCATCACCTTCTGAAAAAGCGGCGTCGGTTCCTTCTCCAAAACCCATTGAGCCATCGGACAACCACAACTCCTTCTTCGACAGCAGGAACATCTGAGTGTTGAGACTGAACTCGGCTGCTACGGGGTCGCTCACCTGAAGAATAGTTGCATAGAACAAATGAAATACGTAGATTACTGGCTTAAAATGACAGAATCTGGCTTAAAACTATAGAAGCGCTTTGCATTTTTTTATGATGTTTGTGTTCTCAGTCCACCAACACTCACCTGCTGGAAGCGGATGTCCATATCAAATGTGAGGGGCTCTCGTGGGTGGCAGACAGGTGGGATGCTAAACTCCCCATTAGGAGACGCAATGCAGGGAGTCAGCTTGACGGTGTAGGTCCCGGAGTAGTCTCTCACCTTGGGGTCAAACGCACACGGAGGCGTGAGATTCAAAGTGTGAAGGTGTTGCTGGTTCCCTGCTTCCAGGGGGGTTTCTCAGCCTGGAGACTCACAGCGAAATCTGACACAAAGCTCCACTGCTGCATCGGCTGGTTGTACGTCGGCTCGGTCCGGACCAGCGACAGCGTGAACGTCAGACCAGGGTGGTCGGCACACATCACCATGGATGACACGCTGGTCCCTAAACACAAACATGTACACAGTCATAAATCTTGACCACCAGATTTTGTGTGACCCACCCCAGTGACTGTGTCAACCTCCTTATTTATAGAGTGACCTTTCACATTGTTCGTGGCGCTTGCAGCCTAACTGTACATCCTGCGGGGTCATTTTGACATTTGCTGAAATGACCTCTGGCACTTTCACACAGGAAGACCCCCAGAGGTGGAACTCCAGAAATAGATGAAGTGAGGAGGTGGACCACAGGGTAACTGAATAGGAGGCTGCTTGTCTCGAGTGGCCCCACAGGACGGGTTTAGGGTGTGAATATCGGCCGCGAAGGGCGCCACTCTCATACCTGGATGAGACATAACAAACTGCCCCCTGAAGCGCGCCTCGGTCTTGAAGTTGACCACCAGACGTCCCTCCTCGTTGATGCGCATGCTCGTAGGATACATGGCTCCTGGGAGGAGAAAAGTCCCACAGATTGACATTGAGTTTGGTTTCTATTCTTTTTCCCTGTTTGGAAAGTGAGTGGGTGAACCGAGTGAACCCACCTTGCAGTTCCGCTTCAGGTGGGCTGCCGATACCATCCTGCCAGAGAATCGCTGTGTCGTAAACAAAGGTGAGTTTGAGTTCCGACTGCAGGTCAAAGTGCTGCCAGCCTCCAACGGCCACCGGGGAGTGGAAGACGTAGGACACAAACAAGGGGACGCGCAGAGTGACATAGGACTGGACCAGGTTCAGCACCTGAAGAAGAGGGAAGACGGATGAAAAAGGAGCATGCCGTTCCTCCTGTTGTTATTCTGTGGTGTTATTTAGTCCTAGTTTTTCATTTGAATGGCTTTACTTCGTAAAGTTGGAATTATTGTGCCAAATAGTTTTGCACTGCTCTTCAGAAAACGTTTCTTGCTCACTTCCTCAACTTGCCAACTTAAGTTTAACTTCCTGCAGCATTTTAATGCAGACTTTCTTGACTCTTCCTCACTTTGAGTTGATAAAAGTCAATTTTGAAAGACTATAAAAACCCTTTTTGCTATTTGAAGCCTTGGCGGAGTTTCATCTGCTTGTTTTCCTACCTGTCCGTCAGTGCCGATGGAGCCTCCGCAGTCATTCAGCAGCTCAGACATGTCGTAATAGCTGGTGAACTCCCACAGGCAGGCCTCTAAGTTGAGGTTCCTGTAGAAGCGCAGAGAGTTGGTCGAGCGCATGAGTGTGTTGTACTGATATGGTGAAGTCTCCCCGATGATTTCTGGGTTCTTGGTTGCGTCCGTGATGAAGCCGTGGCCAGTCTGGATCTCGTTGAAGTCCAGCAGATTGGAGCAGCGGTGGTTCCCCACACGTGTGCCGTCAGGACTCAGGGTGAGCTCAAAGTTGGACAGAGGTCTGGTGGAGATGACGGGCAACATGCCTGCGGACAGAGACGGGTTCCTTCTCATCACTCTGGATCATTATTGAAATGAATGGACAGCACTGTTATATAGAGTCCTGCTCACCGTCCATGTGAGGCATGTTAATAGTCAGCTTGATGAGATTGGGGAAGTCCGGATCATCTGGGCCTGTGTAGCGAATCTTTGCAGAGAAAGGTTCTGCTCCAACCGTCCCTTGTATACGAGGCTGACACATACCTGCACATATTCATCAGAGAAAACGGTCACTTGTCACGCAACAGGACGCTTTCTGAATCTCTCCTCTGACTTCCACTCACCCTCCTCTTTACTGACGATAGCAATAGGACTAGACAGCTCCAGACCAGCATCTCCGTTGGCATTGAAGGCTCTGGCTGCACACTGGACCCTGGAACCAGCTTGGAAGTAGATTGAATCCAAGGTGATGGACTTTGTATTGGTGAAGAAGGTGTTGGTGTCCACCTCACGCATGGGACTGGTCACTCCATCTGAGCCGGTGGGAGCACTGATCAGCCAGCGGTACTGAGTGAGAGTGTCGTTGATGTTCTCCGCAGCGCAGATGGAGCCGGTCTTATCAAAGTCGTGGTACTTCGGGTTGCAAGCCTAAAAGAGAAGGAGACAGAGATCAAATAAAGGTCTTTATAAGTCAGTAATGTGACTAAAATGAAATGAAAGGGTTGTTTAATGAGCTGCATCACACTCACCGTTACACACACAACAGGGTACCCGTTGGTTGGATTTGGCCTCTCTTTGGTTTTAGCTGTGTCATCATACATGAGCAAAGAAACCACCTGGGGCACCGCAGGGAAGGTCACATCTGCCACACTGTCCATCTCCTCAATGTACACGATGGCCTTGTTCATCTAGCAGAGGGGGAGAGAATAACAGCCTTGAAAACTTATGAACTTTCACAGAAATCTTCATAAAATCACTTTTTATTCACACATTGTTACTAAAAAAGATAAAAAGACGTTAAAAACTACTTTCTCCTCCCACTGACAGATATTCAGTAAGAGACGTCAAATACTAACTGGCCTCTCACACAAAACGCCTCCCATGTAACTGATCTTGTAACAGATGTTTGTATCAAGACACAGATAGATATCAAAGTCACCTTAAGGACAATCAGAGGGCTCAGAGATTAACAGTTCAATTTCAGTGAATGTTACTGAGCAGGAAACGGTTTGGGAGAAGATGACTTCTTTCTGTCACGTGAGCAGCGCATGCCTGATGCAGAGTATATGGGTAGAATGTCACAGTTCTGTTTATAGGTTTGTCTTCTCGTTGGCTCTGCTGGGACATTCCCCTCTGCATCTCATTCCAGGGGGAAAAGCTTTTTATAAGACGGTGGTCCAGGCGTGCTGACAGCATTGCCAGCTGCTGCCGGCCTATTTTAACACAGACTGACATGACAGCGCACATGTTCACATGTGTAGATCATCTTGGTACTGTACAGCAGTACACATACAGGATATTGCTGCTGATTTGTGTTTGTGTCCGTACATCGGCGGGCGTGTGCCGGCTCCCACCTGTACTTCAGCCACCATGTTGTCGTCAGGCTTCATGTGCACAGTGAAGGCCTCCCTCATCTCTCTCTCGCCATCGTACAGGATCTCGATCTCCACAAAGTGCTCCTCTTCGCCCTCCTTGAACACCACATCTGAGACACAGACAGCGGTGGTCAGTGGTCGCAGACAGCAGCGAGCAGGGGTCAGAGGTCACATCGGTGCCCTCTGTCACTTTGCAGCCACCTGAGCCAGGCTCTCACCCTCTGACAGCGGGTTGTAGTCCTCTCCGGAGGTTGCCGAGCCGTCCTTGGTGTGCACTCTCACCACCGAGACCTTGGAGGTGTCTCCAAAACGCAGAATGGGAATCTTCACGATGGCCACATCGCCTTTGACCTGGGGCTCACGCACGCTGTACTTGATCTCAGAGAAACGAATGATGGGCTCTGGAAGAAGAGAACAAACACTGTCACTGGACATAGTCATAGATTTTCTCTTCAGTTTTTGTTTATAAAGGTAATCAAATTGAACTGAACATAAATTCAGAAGTTAGAGGTGGTTACTGGGATAATGGAAACAAAATGGTGAAGGCCATTTGATTTGCTAAAAGTCATGATTTTCTGAAGTTTCTAGTGTAAAAGCTTCCTTTGTAAGAGTTGTGAGATACAGCAACAACAACCTCGTTTAGGATCTTTTGGCTTCTCTGCCTTATTCTGGTGAATTGTTCGTTTGATTCCTGCAAACACTCACTGTCTTTCACATCTGTGACCGTGACCAGCGCCTCCTTCTGTTCTCCAATTGAGGCTCCGTAGGGAGACTTGCTCTTGGGAGACCCCAGCACCAAGCGGAACTCCTCATCGTCCTCATGGATGGAGTCGTCCATCAGGCTCACAACACACGGCTTCTCCGTCTCACCTGAGGGGAACCAAAAGAATATGAGCATCGGGAGCAGAAACTGCTGTTAAACCCGAGAAAGAGAGAAGTGAGAAAGTTAAAGTGTGGTCGGACCTGGCAGGAAAGTGATGACTGAGGCGTCAGTGTTGGGCCTCTCACTGTAGTCCATCATGACCTGAGCGGAGCCCTGACGAGTGTAACAACGTGCCGTGGACTTGAGGCTGATGTCTCCACTGCGGTACACGATGGCCTTCACCTCGCCTTCGGACTCGTCCGCCTTGTAGCTTCCCTCTTTAAACTGAACCTTCGGCACTGAACAGAGAACAAACAACCCCTCATGAGGACGTCTCCAAAGGCTTGAAAATTGAGAGATGATGTTCATTATTCTGTTTATCATATTTATTTCAGTAAAAATTTTGAAATTTAGATTTATGTTTGAACTAAAAACTCACTTTATTTGGACTTATATGTTGTTTTCACAATAAAAAAAATAAAACGATAACCATAGAATTTTTTTTTGTTGTTGCCATTTTTACATTATCACACTCACAGTCAGTGGTGGTATCGTTAATGGTGATGGTGGTCTTGCTTGGTTCTCCTAGCACAGCGTTCATCGGCATCCGCAGCACGAGGTCAAAGGTCTCAGGTCCCTCGAGCTCCGGCTGACCCAGGTCATCCAGGATGGTCACTCTGAATGTCTGCATCGTCACCCCAGGAGCAAAGTCCAGGTTGCGGCTGATGCCAACGTAGTCCAATCCAGCTGGCAGGGAGAGAAGCATTTGTTCAGTGGCTGCAGTTTTAACACTTGGCTGAAAACTGCTCCTTCAGTCAAGTGTTACCTTCTGCAGAAACAGGTTCGCTCTTCCTGGAGCGGACGGTGACAGTGGCGGTTTTGGACAGATCAGTACCCGTCCTCCAGACCTTCACCTCAACATAACCGGAGCTCTCCTCCACGACATATTCAGGCTCCCCAAAGTACAATGATGGCTCTGTAAGAGTTGTGAAAATAGGAACCAAAATGTATTAAGTGTTGGAAATCCTGTTCAGCCTGTTGCATCTTTCTGGGGGACCCACGGCGATGTTTGACCAAGTGAGAGTGACAAGGAGACAGATTAAAGTCAATTTTCTTTAGGGGGGGGGGGGCTGCCAAACATAATCTCACAAAATTTAATTTCAATCTGTCAAAACCTTTGAGTTTTCCTGATAACAAAACAGATAAAGGGGAACCATATCCCAACTTTTACCCAAAACCATCGTTGAGACGCTACTGGTTCATTCCGGAGGACTTTTAGGCTTTGTCGACTTTGCGGTCAGGAGCACTTTGTGATGAATAGCCGCTCGAATGCCCCCTCATCTTTGACTCAGCACAGGAAGAGAACTGTGATCCATCTAATCCTGTCCTCCCTCCACCTTCCTCCCCTACTTATCTAAATCCAGACAGCTCTGTCTGAACTTCACGCCAAACAGGCCGAGCATTTGCCTGAAGAATAAGGCGTGGGCTTGTACCTGCACCCAGAATGATGCATAAGTGAGGGGATGTTCCCTGCTTGTGATGACAGAGGAGCTGATAAGAAGCTTGGTCAGTGGGGGCAGGATGGCAGTGACAGAGAGGCAAGCGTCCACTTTGCAAAGGCAAGAGGGCAAGAATTCAAAGGACCAGCGTGCACTGTCAATTCATCGCTCCTCACTTGTGAATAAAGCAAGTTTTCATCACTCTGTGTCCTGCTGGTGCTCTTAGAGATCGACCGATAAAAGAGCAGTTTCAAGCATTGGGCTTCTCAGCATGGAAGAGGAAGGAAAGTGGCAGGAACAAAAAGGACGCAGGATTTGCAACGAAAATGCGCAAAAAGATGACTGAAGCTCAGTGAAGTACCTTAGATAAATATGCATGTCCAAGGTTGTTTTCTAAATGTGCATAAACACTGAATAAAAATACAGAAAACAGCCTTTCACCTCATTGAGACTGAAGACTGATTTTTCTGAGTTCATGCTTCCATATTAATTACAGTACATGAAGTATTCATTAAGCCTCCAACCCTCAGAAATATTGTACATCGATGTTTCAGCTCTAAGGCCAATAACTTAAGCAATAGTTCAGTCTTGAGCTGAACAAACTTTAAATATTTTTTACACAAATGTCAAAAAGACCGAGTCTTCAAATGTGTTGCTTGTGAAATGATTTTTTTCTTGATCTCTGATTTTTGAGCTGAAATGTCAAATTGGGGCTCGCAGTGATTGACAGCTGACGCTGTGGGAAGGATTTCTGGCACACCTTCAGGTCTTTTGGCTCAGACAGCTATTTAGTACCCCAAGGACAGGGAGGGTGTGTGGGTGTGTGTCGGGGGGGGGGGGGGGGCTGTTTGTTAACATGGCAACCTAAAGA